>SNQJ01S0207132.1:0-16300 GCA_010110895.2 Picea sitchensis
GTGGAGTTGTTGAGATCAGTCTCCAAGTGGGAGATTGTTGGTTGTGGAGCCTGATTATGTTCCTGATTTAGAGGTCTTTTACTTTCAGCTATGTTTATACCCCATGAAGTATTTACACCCCATAAGTATGTACAGTCTTCCACGCGGAGGAGTGCAGAGGGGGGGTACCTCCTCTGTGGGGTCTGGGGGGGCTATCCCCCTGGCTGGGGGTTCTAGGGGAAAGCGGGCTCCCAGCAGGGGTTCAGGGGCAAAGCCCCCAAAGGAAAAATTTCCTTGTAAATGTATATTGTAATTTCATTGTAAATCTGGATCGTTCATTATAAGGTCTGAGATCTAACTATAGAGATTGTGTTAGGGTTTTTTTCCCTAGAAGCCAACTCTCTTTTATGAGGGGAATTTGTTGCGGCTATGGTTGATGGTAAATATTATATTCTAAGATAGGAGACTATGAGAGAAAGAAGAGGAAGGTACAATGGGTTTGTTGTAGGTTGTATCCCTTCATATGTTTGATAATAATAAAGGAAGGACCTTGCGATTTCTCTGGTGGACGTAGCCCACACTAGGTGAACCACGTAAATATGTGTCTTTATTGTGTTGTGTATCTTCTATGTTTTGATTCCGCATTTGTTTTATTTTATTGCTCGATGGTCCTATATTTCTAACAATGTGATGATAATCAAGCATAAAAAATAAACCAAAGAGATATGGAAGATCTCCCCAATATGGTCGCCAAATAAGTGTTGAGGAAAATATATGAAATGATCTTACTCAATAATTTTCAGATCTTGCTTGGATAAAGAAAGATAGATAGGATTATCACCGTATGTTTATAGCCTCAAAATTTTTTCCTAATCCACAAGTATTGGTTACAAGGGCTTAGGTTGATTTTCTTATAAATAAAAGATTACTGAAAAAATTCAATATTTATGTAATTTTATGAATATAATAGATGCAAAAGTAAATGTAGAGATAGAAGAAAAAAATACCAAGTCAATAATTAACAGACATGAGACAAATGAAATAGCTTATTTCATTCCAGTTTATCAAAATATTTGTTCTCTTTACAAAATTCCCAGAGGAATTTTGGACCAAAGTCAAACTTACATGTCCCGATGAAAACCATACAAAAGGACTTCTGACAGAAAGTAAAAAACTAAGCTTTAAAATATGGATCATCTTGCCACAGATTGTTGCCCACTCAAGTTTGCACAATATCCTTTATCAGTCATGAAATTTAATTCACCAATAGACAAGCCTACACAGACTATCAAAGATAGATCAACACCTTTGAAAAACAAGTGTCTTAATGATGTAATTCAACCTTGAATCTTGTTGTCTACAATAGGACCCTGTTGTCATAAAAGAGAATTAGGATTTCAATGAATTAAAGAATAAATGAAAACTAAACTATCTCAATAAAACTCAAGAGCATACCTTAGTATGCTTTCTCCTTCTATTCTCCTTTTATTCCTCCTTCTCTTTTTCCTTTAAGTAATCAGAATTAGGTGAAGTAATTAAACTACCTCTTTTAGTTAATTTAATTAAAACTCAACTAACTTTTATTTTAGGGGGGGGGATTCATAAAATAATAATAAGGGTCTTTAATAAATAATAACTAGTAGGTGGGACCCTTTGTGACTCCCTTTTGTTTCTTAAAAAACATAAACACAACTAGTTAATGATGCAGACACACACCTCTGCCTCGACAAAGTCTCTCTCTGCGCTGACCTCCTGGTCTAAGGATCATTCTTTTCACCACATGAGCTGAAGTGGCTCTTTTGACTCCTACTGGAATCAATAAATTTCTGATCCACAGGTCCTTCTCTTTCCCTCACAGTCTTCTGAACACGACCACGAACTTTCCCGACAGAATTTTGGTTTTCGGGACTTTCTATTTCCTGATGTCAAGAGTTCCCTGTCTTCTCGAACTCCCGAACTCTGATTTTCTGAAATGTCGAAATGCTATTTCTCCTGGGCCTTTACCTTTCGTGATTTTGAGCTTTCCAATGCTGAAATGCATGGACCTCTTGTCCTCAGGATCCCCGAAATCATGAACTCCGATATCCCGATCGAATCTTCCCTTTCAGGATTTTCCTCGAAGTTTTGGATTGTTACATGCATCCCCTCAAGATGGATGGTCCTCGTCGCTTTCACGATTTTGGGTTTTCAAACTCTAAAATGCGCTGACTCTATGTCCCCCAGATTCCTGAAATGTTGAATCTTGGTATCCCGAATTGCTGATGGAATTCTCGATCTCCGCCACGTGTCTCCAAGAGATGGATGGTCTAGATCTATTTTGGGATTTTCACTATGAAGTGACCCGATCTCTCTTCATCGAGATCTTCGATATCCCGATTGTCGAAATCCCGATATGCCAACGCCTTTCGCGACTTTCGCCTCTGCTTGTGAGGGTTTAAAACTCAAGTTCCTCTCGACAAATCTAATGGTTTTTGGTTATTCTGAGCGAGATACAATGGCTCATAATCTCTTGTTGTGCACAACTCCTATGTTTCTCCCTACATGTGAAATATTCAACGGTCCAGATCTCTTCGGTAGATCCAACAACAGTTGTGCTTCCTCCTGAGCTCTTGTGCTTTCTTTCGGGACTTGGAAGAATTTTCCCAAATGTCCAAAGGCTTCGACCTTTGTCTTATTTCCTATGTGAGCTCTTCTACTTGATTCCACGCATGCATTCTCAATGACATTGTTCCTCCTGATCTTTCTCTCGAATCCTCAAAGGATTCTTTGACTTTTGCACTCCTCTAAGAGTCTTTGCATGCAAAGTGTTATCTCTTCTAAGATTTTCAAATACTCAAACCCCTAAGGTATTTTATCCTTATTCCTTCTCCTATAGATGGAGAATTTATATGCCCTCTTGGCTACCCTTTACTCAAGAAAACTCTTGCTGAGTGCTCAGGGTGTTCAACAACCCCACGAAGATCCTTCAGTGGATTCTTCTGTTGTCTCTGAACTCAAAGAGTTCCTTCTGTGCACTCTGGCACTTACTCAATGCCCTCCTGGTAGAGTATCAAAAATCCTCATATGATTCTTTCTTCTTATGAACTCACAACAAGGTTCTCCTCCTGCTTACTCCTTGCACTGGCTTAATGCCCACCTGGCAAAGCTATACAGAACTCCTTAGAGCTTCTATCTTCTTCTGAACTCACAGTAGAGTTATTCCTCTATGCACTCTTTTCACCTGCTCAATGCCCACCTGATAGAGCTTTACAGAACTCAACAGATCTTCCATTTGCAACTGTGTCTCACCTACAAAACCTTGCCTCCTAAGGTATTCAACAACCTCCAAGGTCTTCCTCCGAGTTGATGATTCTAGTTCTTGTGCCCACCTGGCATGCCTCTGTCTGAATCTGCAGAATTTAGAAGTGCTTTAGAGCATCGGCTATCAGAACCCATAGCGTTCTGTCACACCCTCCTGGTATGAAGCCTCAAAGACCTTATCAAGCTTGAAATAAAGAAAACTCCCTGCAAATGTACCATCACAACATACATTCACAGCATATGAAGAACACACAAAGACACTCATACAACACAGACAATATGCAGGAAAAACTTCTCTGGTTTGTATTAATAAAATGCCTCTTTACAAAGGTGTTCTGAGCACGAAATTCAACAGAGTCTCGGCTCCTCTCTTATGCTCTCTCCTCTTCTAACTACTACAAAATGAGATACTATCAAAGATATTTTACATGAGGGGGCTCTTCGAGCTCTTCCCTCCAATCTACCTACCCTATTCAATGGCATTGAATGGGTTGTCTAGTCTGCAAATCAGATCTAGATATCAGCCTTCAAAACATTAAAGGAAAACCTACTTCTATTCTTGTGCAAAGCACAGCCTCATGGCTCAACAGCCTAAAACATTTAATTACATTCATTCAAATTCAAAAATGAGGATTGCGCCTCTCTTCAACCTTGAATGCATGCGTTGACACGGTTGGCTGGTTGGCTGGATGACATGGAGAGATGCGCCTACATTAGTTAATCAATCAAAAACCCTTGTGGCTCCCACCATCACTCTCATAATTTTGAAAATTAATATCAATGATATTTGAAACCATATCCAAAAAATATAATATCCAACATATCTAAAAAGTGTGTTGTCCAAAAATTCAGCAGTCAATTGTTATCAATAATCAATAAATAAAAACACTCAAAAACCATATTTTTCACTTTCGGAGGCAATATTCCCTTTGTTTCTACTATATCCCTTTGATTTATATGAATTTTCCTTAGGTTGTGTGGAGCCTTTAGGCCTGATATTACTGATAATATGAGAGAAATCATCTCTCAAGTGCATGTGGGATGAAACGGATTTGGCAAAGTCACTTGAGGGAGAGGAGGGGTTAGCAACAACTTTTCCTTTATCAGGTACATGGTAGGATTCGATTTTTAATATCTTGATGGTGTGGGAAGACTGTACTAGTGAGTGTGCATGGGCATCTTGGATAATTGGGTTAACTGGAGGAGGAGGAGTAGGTAGAGATAAATTGGGCCAACCACGACATTGGGAGACTATCGGGTGGACAATCTCTTGTCATCTCTCATTTTAAAGGAATTCAATTTGTAACGAGACATGAGGGGTGTTGGAGCCGCCCTTGTTTTATTCTTACCCTTCACAATTTTCAAATTTTCATACTTGGAATCCAGAGATAGCCTTTTGATTTTTCCTCCCCGAAACCTTGAAAACTCTGCAACTTAATCGCGTAAGAAGCGATTCTTTTTCTACCCCCAAAAGGAGTCCACTTCCACAAGAATGATCGCTCTTTTTATTTTACTTCGGGATCTCGTAAGTCGGATACTTTAATCCTTGAGATCACACGTCCCGAGTCACGAAATGATGAA
This sequence comes from Picea sitchensis, assembly GCA_010110895.2. NCBI lineage: Eukaryota > Viridiplantae > Streptophyta > Pinopsida > Pinales > Pinaceae > Picea > Picea sitchensis. The sequence continues at coordinate 4,861 of SNQJ01S0207132.1, forward strand.
GTCATTTTCAATTTTCGCCCAAAACATTAACCAGGGTGAAATCTTTTAACCCATGATTAGACGTCGTCGGGGTTTCGTACCTCAGCGCTCGTCAAACCCAAGTTCTTATCTTTAAAGCCTTGAGAGTCGAGAACATGAGGTGATTTTTGGATAACCCTGGTCAAGGATTAAAGGAAAAAATCTAACCATGGTTAAATCTGTTCTCGGCGTCTCGCCACTTGGCACTATCTTTTCGAAAGTTACGGCGTCTAAAACCCCGACTCACGAAGTCGTGACATAATTATAGCAAGATTAATTAATCACCTAATCTAAGATTTTCTTCCCCTTAATTGAGCCTTTTACCGCCATCTCGCAGTTTCGCGACTCGTCATACTAATTTCCCAGAAACTTGCCTTCGAAGTTCCGAGTTGCGAGATGGTGAATAAATGGATTATTAAATTAATGATGCTCCAAATTGCGATTACTATTAATTAAGCTAGAATCGGTCCTCGCGATCTCGCGAGTTGGGGACTCAAAATGTTAAAAGAAAATCCACAAAGTAGAGAACAACGAGAAATTGACAAAAGGTGGTAAAATTTGATAACTTGAGATAAGGAAAAATATGTCCCGCGCCTCGAGGCTTGCACGTTTCCCGAAGTGGCCATCTCTCTCCCTACTCCGAATGACTGTCAAACCGTCAAAAAATTGATGACATTAATGGATAATTAGGGTGAATCCATGAATATGAGATCATATTTTATGCAATAAATTTGTTTCTAATTACGATTTGACAGACTTATTTCGAAAGGTACAAAATTTTCAAATAAATATAGGAGTTCCATTTTATTATAATGAAAGCATTTTCATAAGCACGCAGAGCTCGTCATTTTTTGAGTGAACTAATTTCTGCATGTATACACAGTTCTATCGTAGAAGGGCGAAAATGCAAGCTTCAGCTATGGCTCCACGAAAATCAACAAAGGAGAATGTCGAGGTTACAGGGCAAAGCACAGATAATATCTCTAACACATCGCTCTGGAGTGTCGACTCGATCCCTAGCTGGTCGTTTGTTTCAGATATTCTGCAATCTGAGTTGGTGACTTATTCAGACTCTGATGACAACGAAAGGGATGACCTGAGCACCAAATAAAATATAGTTGTACAATCTGGAATGCACCGGGTAGCAACCAAACCACGGTTTCTCCCATATTATGATATGATCCGATGGGCGTTGGATCACATAGACCTACCCACCAGAACTATCATGAATGACCAACGGGTCACGGTCGAGACTTTTAGACCGGATCACATCCAAACCATGTATAATCTCTCGACCACATATGAATACACGTATGGTGCTGAATTCCTAGAGGAATTCAAAGAGAAGGAGTGCACTCAATATGACAAAACCATGCCCGGTTTGATAAAGTATTGGGTCTTGCGCTCCACGAAATTCAGGGCAAATGACCAGGGCATTTATTCAATCACTTTGCTAGAGCCATAGTATAAGTATGTGGCAATGATGACATGCCGACTATTCAGAAGAGAGGACACATCGCATTTCTACATTGCGTGGGTGACTCTCATGTTTCAGGTCGCAGAAGGTTGCTCGTTTAATTGGGCAAAGATACTCTCGAACAGTTTGCCCAACCGGGTCACAGAGTATCGGGAGCAGAGGGCAAGTGGGAGACTATCCTCATTTTACATGTCTGCATATATTATGGACGTGGTATGTTCCATGACACCATTCCCTTTGATGAGATGGGCTTGGAATCCAACCCAAGAAAAACCTGTACATGAGTATCACGACAAACTGTGGGAGAATAAAGAAGACAAATTTATTTACGAAATTTCCAACTGTGTGATGGTAACCCTGCACATCGCCATTTTTGGTCACCCGCCACCTCGAATCTCAGACAACATTGCTGCAAGTCTGAGTGGTATAGCAGACTGGTACGTGGAAGCAGAGTTTTCCTACTTCAAAGTATTCGGAGCTACTGTTCCCCCGCTTGCACTACCATTGTTCATCCCCGACAAGATGGCTTGTCGCGAGATCGCCCAACAAAAAATGATTGGTGAGGTGAGTAAGGAACTCAAAGAATATTTGAATAAGGTTTGGCCATTTTTCCCCATTCGGCTAAATTCTTATTCTTTATTGGATTTCGGGCATGCCAAAGCTGAGGATGCAGCCCTGGGAGCCCTGAGTTTGGTCTCCGTCGAGTATAAAAAGCATGATCCTTAGAAAATTGTGAGCAACCTTTTAGCTAATTAAGGGCTGAAGAGGTTTGAACATGAGTTTTGACCCCCGGATGACATTTTCTGAGGGGCGAGGTCTTACGAGGAAGTGCTAACTCGGATCCAATCTTTAGCACCTGAAGACACAGCCTCTGTATTGAAATTTCAGGAACACAGACGAAGTTGTCTTCCCACTGTGTTGCGAGGAGTTAGCCAGGGCATTTCTGAGATGGAACCGAAGGATGCTGAAGACCCCAAAGATGCAGCTCCCGACTCGGGAAGAAGCTAGGATGAGGGGAAGAAAATGAAGAAGCCCGAAGCAGAGGCACAGAATCCGGACCCGCAAAGGAAACATAATCCAGAAACTGAGACGCAAACCCCTGAACCTCTGAAGAAGCAGAACTCGATCATCACCCCAGGAAAGGCAGCAAAACAAATAGGGGAACCCATCACTTCTGTCACCCCCTTGCAGTCAACGCAAGGAAATATAGAAGAAGGATGGATTTTCAATGAGGAACTAAGGCCTATCGGAGCAGAAGAACTTCCTCCAAATGAGTTCTTCTTTGACAAAAAGAGAAAAGCGGTGGTGAAAAGGGAATTCTACCAGGAGGGAGAATCGACCACTAAATAATTCAAGGTTATGACCGATGGAAAGAACAAAAAGAATGAACAATTTGCCACGGATATCGCAGGAACGCTAGGAGCGTATACATCGACGAACCAATTTTCAGTCGGATTGTTGAAAAACCAGCTCAAAAGAAAAAATCGCCTGATCAAGACTCTCGAAGCCAGAGTAGCTTCGGCCATAGAAAACGCTAAAGGTCAAGTGAGCGGGGAGATATAACTGGCCTGACTAGCCGATAGAAATGAAATAGAAGTGCTCAAAGACAAGCTGGAGCAAGCACATCTAGCGATCCGAGATGGTCGGATACAGTCGGGTCAACAGAGGACTATGATCGCAGAGTTGCAGGCTTAGGTAGAGAGGACTGAAAGAAGGGTGATTGATGTCAAGGGGTTTAAATCCTGAGCGATCGAGATTCGAAGCAGGATCTCTTTTGCACAACAGAGTTTTCTAGCCAAAGTAGGAGTGATTCGAGAAGATTGCCTGTTGATGCGTCGGGTTTTCGAGAACCTGACTGTCAGAGAAAAGGGATGCAGAAGCAGCTCGAGTCACCTTCCAAGAGGTGGTTATAACCACAAACAATAGATTTTCGATAGGTTCTCCCGGATTCACTCTCCCAGAACAAACTAGAGGTAACATTTTGTTGAAGGATTGGGAGCATAAAATTTCCCTGGGCAAGGAACAGGCCCAAAAAGTGACCAATTCGTTAGAAGAATCTTTCAATTCTATAGATGGCGAGCTGTTGGGTATGGATAGTGGAGGTGATGTAGAAACTTTAATGCAAATAAATGTAGAACATATCTCACTCGATCTAAAAGAGAAGGATGAGAGAGATTCGGCCAATATCTCTCAGATAGATAAGGTGGACATGGCCCGAGTTGACAGGCACTTGATCCAGCCCAGCGCGCAACTAAGTGCCCTTGATATCATCGATGCACAAATGGGGGACAAGCTGCAACAGTTAGCCTGAGAATGTTACTTCGCTGAGGCCAGTTGTCAATCGGAACCTTCATGTCTCGTATCTCAACTCGTGGAAAGATGCATCGCCTGCACCGAGTCCGCACGAAGACGGGCACCTGGCAACAAATGAAGACATATTAGAGGATATGGAGTGATTTCTCTCTCCTCTATCATAACTGAACTTTTACGACTATTGAGATTCTACCTGCTTTGAAGAAATTGTATAAATATACCCTAGAGAGAAATAAATAGGGTTGGACCCTTTTTGAGATTTTGTAATAGAGTTTTCGCATTGAGATTTAATACAAGCAGATCCGAGATTCTCAATTCCGTCCCTTCTGTATTACAATTTTGCTTTCTTGTTCCTTATTTTTCATTTGCAATTCATATTCGTAATTGATGTGCTTCGTTATAATTTAGTACTACCACTACTATAACGAATAAATTTGGGTTTTCTGTAATTGTTTATTGCCTTTCCTCTGCACCAACTATCAGCTGTGTAAGACCAATTTGCAGTTTCGGAATTCTACATGTATTTTTTGTTACATCGGTTATTTTCTCACATTCTTTCTTCTTCCGTTTACTTTATAATATTTTCCCCTGATAGGAACCTGACACTGTAAACGGCTTAAATTTTTCCCCCATCTCACCTCTTTGATTAAGATATAATATAGTTACAAGAACGAGCCTTTGATTTGCCTACATTGTAAATACTGCAACCGTGAATTCTCTTTATAAAACTTAATTGAGACAACACTCGATCTTTCTTAACAGTTCTCTTACCAGTATTGTTCCCCCATTATAGTTCCTACACCAACTCAACCTAACGTTGAACCTGGATTATTGAACCAAACGCATATCACCTTGAACCTCTTCAACACTATCCTTAAAATAGCCACTAACCGGGACGAGTTTGAACAATCATGGGCAACCATTGAACGTGACATAACTATTCAGGAGCAGTTCGAAACCAGACAACCCCAACGAAGAAATCTACCCTAGACTCTTCTCCGAAGGTTGATTTTTCCCTTCTCCCTATCCTAACCACTTTCGGATGCCTTGACACTGTACTTTTGAGCCTTAGTACAGACTCAAGAACAACATCTTTCTGGCGCCGTTGCCGGGGAGCGAAGTTACAAAATCTTTTTCCCTGGGAAAATGACAAATTGTATTTCGTTGAAAGTGTTACCCTTTGATGGTGAAAAAAGAGTACACACCTTTTAAGGCTTTTTATATTTCACTTGGCAACTCCATGAAAAAATAAACTGGCATTCACTCGAAGGAATACCAGACAGAACCCGGATGGTGAGCAGACTACACTGGTTTCCGATCCTGAAAAAATTCTAAAGGCGAGAGGCTCTTTAAAGCAAACCACTGCATCTTACCAACTTTAAATCCCATCACCAAGGGTCAAGAATCCTTTCGAACCCCCGACCTCGCTCAATCCTTACTTTGACGCTAAACATTCAATGCCCTATACCGAAATCGGAAGTGAGATTCATCCAACAGTCCCCTTGATACAGAGGAGAAAGGGCCCTTTTGAAGGTTCACCATCTTTCAAAACACCATCTTATCTTCAGTTAAATTTCCCAACCTCTCCAAATCCTGAAGAGTGTGTTACGCATTCCTTTCTCACACCCGTCGATTTTCCCGATTCCATCTCTTGTAAGTCCAAAGAACTGACTCCTCACGTTCCTTATCCTTCCTCATAAGAGCCTCCTCTTAGTGAAGAGAATATAAAACCCATTTTGTTTTTTGAAAACCCCATTTATAACTCTCCACAGACAATGATGGCAGCAGCCAGAGGAGGAGGTGGAGGGTTTATAGGAGGAGGGTGAGGTTTTGGAGGAGGTGTCCCTCAAGGAGAAGGTGGAGGTCAAGGCCCTCAAGGAGGAGGTGGAGGTCAAGGGCCTCCCCCCCCTCCCAAATTTTTTGCGAAAGTTGCATCCCGATATGCCCCTTTGGTGTTTCCCGTCCCCCTACACGATATTCCAGAAAAATACATAAAGAATTTACTGAAATTCACTGGGGAGGGAGATCTGACCGCCGCCAAACATATTAAATTCTTTGACCAATTCGTCGATATCGTCGGTATCGAACACGAGGATGTATATTCAAGACTCCTTGTCCAAAATTTTGAGGGTCAGGTCCGAACTTGGTTTTGGAGCTTGCCCGCAGCTTCTATCCCTTCATACGATGCTTTGGAAGACGCTTTCCTCAGACAATGGGGAGAGCGAAAAGACCATCTCTATTATCTAATTGAATTTGGGTCTTTGAATAAGAAGAACTTAGAAACAGTCATGGAATTCATTCTGAGATTCAACAAACTATACAATAAAATCCCAGCTGAAGTCAAACCATCTCAACCCTCGGCCAAAGTGACCTTCGTCGGAGCTTTTGATCCAAATTTCGCACTACTTTTGCAGAGAGAAGGGGAGCCACCTTAAACTACATGCAGGACGATGTGATAGAGATAGAATCTAACATGATAGCTTTGGGTAAACTTAAGACTAGAATAGAGACTGGAAACCGAGAGCCCAAATGTTTTAGAGAACAAGCAGGCCCTTCAGGGTCCAATAGAGTCTCCAATGATAGGGTGGATGATATGGCTAGGGTGATCAAAGAGTTGTCAAACAAAATAACATGGATGGAACTTGAACAGGCCAATTCTGACTCTTACCCCAAAAAGGATTTCAGAAAAAATCAAAACCCTCCTAATCAACAAAGACCAATAAAAAAGGAAGATCAAAGAATACAAGCTCCCTTGAAAAGTGAAAATTTTATAGGAGCTAACGATTTGCAAGACTTCGAGGATTCAGATAATGATGTCATGAACTTCAGTGATGACTATAGTCAACCATATCTGACTCGCGAAGACTACAAAAAGTCTCTAAATATGCCAGAGATGCAAGATGAGAGAGAAGAGAGTGATCATACTGAGAACCATGAATCCCAACCAGAAATTGAGACAATGATAGCTGAGTTTCAACCTAGATACAACCTGAGATCTAAAAATAAACATGCCTCGACTTTTCAACCTAGCAAAATCCTTCAGAGGGGTCAAGATTACGAGCCTCCTTCAGACGAGACCCCACTACCCAACAACAAAATGAGAAGAGTAAGCACTCAGGAGTCTAAGGTAGAAAAAGTGGGAACTCAAACACAGCCAATCGAACCTGTAAACAAGGATACTTCTTTAACTAAGACCATGAATGATAAATCTGTCCAGACGAATAAGTCAGAAAGAAAGGTTTCAGAAGTCTCAACCGTACCAATAGACATAGTGAACAGAGCATTCAGTTTTGAAAATGAGTTGAACATAATTAAGATACCAATCCCTTTGGTGGAATTAGTGAAAAACCCCTGTTATCGCAAGCAAATTACCAAAATGATGGGTGTCCCCGAGCTTGAAAGCCAGTCTGATGTTATAAACTTGGAAGATGATAGACCTAACATCACCTTTGGTCCCCAATTTGAAGGGTCCAAAGACAACATTGCTCCTTTCTATATCACTCTGAATATACATGATCAGTTGTTGCATAATTGTATGTTAGACTCGGGAGCTTCCCACAATGTTATGCCCAAGATTATAATGGAGAAGCTGGGTATCCAGATCATAAGACACTATGGAAATCTGTATTCATTTGATTCAAGGAAGGTTAAATGCATGGGGATGATAAAAGATCCGGTAGTTACCTTAGCTCAGGTCCCTGTTAAAAGTATCCTAATGGATGTGGTTATCGTCGATATTCCCCCTAAGTACGGTATGATGTTATCTAGGTCATGGGGGACCAAGTTGGGGGGTTCTCTTCAGTTGGACATGTCTTATGCCACAATCCTTGTGTTCGGGGGTCAGTTCACTCATTTATACAGAGAGACAATATTAGCATACACAGTCAGTGACCCTCAAAACCCGCACAACTTCCCCATTTACATCGCAGACCAAGATCTGGGAAACTGCATTTTGTCTTTTGATGATGGTCTGGATGGTTTCCTGGAAGAAATCGATTCAAAGCAAGAAGAATTAAGTCCTTTGACAAAATAACTCTGTAATATTGGTGTATGGAAAATGTATTTCGATGGTGCTTCGTATTCCGAAGGAGCTGGTGCTGGGGTACTTTTGGTAGCACCTGAAGGTAAGTTCATTGTTCCTTTCTCCTATCGTTTACAATGGGACATAGATTACACTAATAATGTATGCGAGTATGAAGCATTGAAATTAGGATTAGAGGCTTCCAAGAAATTGAATATAAAAAACTTGGAGGTATACGGTGACGCAGAATTGATAGTAAGACAGGTGAACTGACAGTACCTAGACAAGCATCCCAGACTAAGAGCATATAGAAATTGTACTTGGGATCTCATCAAAAAAAATTTCTCTTCTGTAAATATCCATTTTATCCCTCGCACCGAGAATCTACATGTTGATGCATTAGCAAAGGCAGCTTCGACCTTTTCCCCTCCCATGACCTTCAAGATGAAATATCATATCGAAATCAGATACAAGCCTTCCATACCAGAAAATATCCGACACTGGCAAGTCTTCGAAGATGATGAATAGATTAAGAAGTTCCTTACTGCACTAGGTGAATTTTCAGAAACTCACGTTGACCAGGAAAACCAGAATGACTCCGTGTGGATCATGCAAGAGGGAGAGTAACCCAAAGTTTTCCAAGATAAAATTGCGGATCATCATATGTTGATCCTTAAGAAAAATCAGATTCCCAAAGGATTGATTCCTTTGGAAAGAATTTTTGATCAGAACGATGTACCCGTAAAGGCCACTTTGTAGCCCCAACCAGAAGAGGTGGAGGACTTTGATATAGGGACCGAAAAAGAACCCCGAATGGTAAAACTATCGAAATTCCTCCCTTCCAAAATGAAAGCTAAGTATCAAGACTTTCTCAGGAAATACAAAGATGTTTTCTCCTGGTCCTATGATGAATTGAAAACTTATGACACTTCCATTATTGATCACAAGATACCCTTGAAGCCCGGGGTCAAACCGTTTAGGCAAAAGCTTAGACAAATTAACCCCATTATGTTACCCGTGATAGAAAAGGAAGTCAAAAAACTCTTGGACTCAAAGATAATTGTACCTTTGAGATACTCGGACTGGGTAGCTAACCTAGTTCAAGTCAAGAAAAAGAACGGGGAAATCAGACTATGTGTAGATTTCTGAAACCTAAACAAGTCATCTCTCAAACATAATTACTCACTGCCCAAGATGGACCACATTTTTGAAAAGGTTGTTGGAGATACTCAAATGTCAATGATAGATGGATTATCTGGTTATAATCAGATAGCTATGAATGAACAGGACAGGGAAAAAACTGCATTCACCACGCCCTGGGGTACTTTCATGTATGACAAAATTCCTTTTTGTTTGATGAATGCAGGGGATACTTTCCAGCGAGCTATGGACATCGCTTTTGTCGAAGAAAGAGACAAGTTCATAGTCATTTACCTTGATGATCTAACAATTTTTTCTAAAACTGACAAAGAACATTTGATGCATCTAAGACAGACATTTGAAAAGTGTTGCAGGTTTGGTCTATCCCTGAATCCAAAGAAATCTCATTTCGCTATGCGGGAAGGTAAGATTCTAGGCCATTTCATATCTAAGGAAGGAATTAGGATTGATCCTAAGAGGATTGAAGCGATAGATACTATCACTATCTCGAGAAATATAAAAGAAATTCAATCATTCTTAGGTAAGATAAATTTTCTGCGAAAGCTTATTCCCAATTTCGCTGAGATTGTCAAATTCATTATAGGAATGTTGAAGAAGGATAGCGGGGTAAATTGGACCGCCGAAGCCAAGGCATTTTTCACACACATTAAAAAAATTATAAGCGAGGCTTCTGTACTAGCAAGTCCGGATTATCTGAAGTATTTTTTCATATTCTCTTTTGCATCTGAACATACCATCGCCGCGATACTCTTACAGAAAAATGAAGAGGGGTTCGAACAACCGATAGTGTTTTTCAGAAAAAGCCTTAGAGATGCAGAACTGAAATACAACATAATGGAAAAACAAGCATACGCAATGGTAAAAGCATTGAAAGTGTTTAGAACCTATGTGTTGCATTCAAAGATAATTGCGTATGTACCCACTAGTTCTGTAAAGGACATATTGGTATAGCTGGACAGTGACGAAAAAAGAGGGTGATGGCTCGCTAAAATACAAGAATTCGATCTGGAAGTCAAGCCGACTAAATTGATAAAGGGACAGGGTCTTGCCAAACTCTTGGCTGAGTCAAATCTTAGAGCCCTTGATATTAATTGCCTCCAAGAAGAAGACGGAGACACCCACCTGCATGAGCTGGATGACCAGACAAATCCAAGAAAGATTGAAGAAAATTTCATATCGTCGGGCTGGTATAAAGACATCGTGTTCTACTTGTTGAACCTGAAATGCCCAGATGGACTATCATCAGCCAAATGCAGAACTTTAAAACTCCACGCTGTAAAATACTACATCGTCGAAAACCAGCTATACTGGAAGGATCCACTCAGGTTCCTACTGGTCTGTTTGGTCGAGTCGGAAACTCCTCGGGTCATAGAGGAATTTCATGAAGGAATCTGTGGAGGACACCACGCATGGAGAGCCACGGCCTACAAGATCTTGAGAGTAGGCTACTATTGGCCGAAACTATTTTCAGACGTAAATGCCAAAGTACGTGTGTGCGACCCTTGTCAAATATTCGTTGGGAAACAGAAACTCCCTGCACTACCACTCGTTCTAGTCAAAACTGAAGCTCCATTTCAACAATGGGGTCTGGATTTCATAGGTGAGATCAATCCTCATTCCAGTGCTCAACATAGGTGGATCTTGACAGCCACGAATTATTTTACTAAGTGTGTGGAAGCCATTCCAGCCAAGAAGGAAACAGACTCGGTGGTGATCAATTTCTTGGAGGAAAATATTTTGTCAAGATTCGGATGTCCCCGAAAAATAGTTACTGACAACGCCCAAGATTTTAAGTCTATGGCTATGATCAGTTTTTGTCAGAAATACAACATCATTCTTGGACATTCCACTGCATACTACCCCCAAGGGAACGGGTTGGTAGAGTCGTTAAATAAGAGCCTGGTAAACATTATCAAGAAGGTATTGGATGAGAACAAGAGGTCTTGGCATGTACATATAAAATACGCATTGTGGGAAAACCGCATAAGCTCGAAAAGAGCTATCGGAATTTCACCTTTTCAAATGGTCTATGGGACATATGTCGTTCTACCCATAAACCTGGCACTACCGGTAATGAAGTTGTGGCAATACCAAAACGAAGAACCCAATCCTGTGACCAGGAGAATAAATCAATTGATTGAGGTCCAGCAGCAGAGAACCGAGGTTGACGAAAAGATGCAGCGGTACCAAGATGACATGAAAGCACTGTTTGACCGAAAAGCGAAGGATCGAGAATTCTCTCCAGGTGATTTGGTGCTAAGGTGGGATGCGAGAAGGGAAGAGGCAACGAAACATAGTAAATTTGACCACCTCTGGTATGGACCGTTCAGGGTTTCGGCTCCAGTAGGAGAAAATTCTTTCCTGCTGGAAAACATCGACGGAGAAGACCTCAACGCCCCTGTCAACGGGCGATATCTGAAACATTACATGACATACCAGTCGCCATTTTC
>SNQJ01S0207133.1:0-16195 GCA_010110895.2 Picea sitchensis
AAATATATCTCCCTTCTTGGTGGCAATCCTAGTATTTCTTGGAATACATATTCAAGTTCTTGTAGTACCAAAATATCTTCAAGGCTTGGGCCCTTTGTATTTTTTGGATCTTCCATATGGGCTGCATACAATTGACATCCTTTTCTAAAACATCTCTTCAACTGTAAGGCTGAAATCTCCTTTATAGAGATGGGTCTTGGAACTCCTTTCACTGGCTTTGTTTTCCATATCCATAAAGACATGTAAATGTCTTGCTATGACAATCTAGGATAGCATGATGCTTGTCCAACCAATCCATTCCAATTAGAATATCATAATACCCCAAGGGTATGATATTCAAATCAACGCTAGTATTCACACCATTAAGACTTATGGACCAACTTATGAGCATATCATGGATTCTCCTTTTGGTTCCAGTGGATAACTAAACCAAACTTGTTTCTCCAAGCTTACTTTTCTCCAAATGTAATCTATCCACTATTTAAGGATCAATGTAACAATGACTTGTTCCTGAATCAATTAAAATAGAAACAATTTGGTTTATGATATTACCTTCCACCTCAATCACATTGGAATGGTATTCCACTTGTTGGTCATCTAAGGCTACATAAATCCTTCCCATATCTTCGATTGTTGTAGCCTCTTGTATGTTTTGCACAATCTTTACTCTGTCCTTTCTCTGTGGGCAATCCTTGTACAAGTGATATTCCTTGCATCCCCAACATTGGATTGGTGGTCTTCCCCTTTTTCCCATGGAGTCTTCTTTCTTGGATTCAACCTTAGCATACTGATCTTGATGATTTCTATTAGGCTCATTCCTATTGAAGGGAGGTTTGAATCCTTTCCTCGTCTGATCATACTTCTCCTTCTTCTTATCCTTCCAAGATTTCTGTAGGGATTCTCTTCCCTGGCCTTGCTCATACATGTATTTATCCTTCCTTATGGCCTCAGTCAAGGTATTGGGATCATCATACCTAATATTTTCTTTATAAAAGGTTGGCATTCCACTCAAAACACTTTGTATCTTTACCTTTCATTGTTTATAAACCCAACATATTTTAACAATCCCAAGAACTTCTTCTCATATTGTTCCATAGTCATGCTTCCCAGTCTGAGTTCAAAGAACTCTTGCATTTTCTTGTCATAGAAATGATCTGAGAGGTACTCCTTCTAGAAATACTTCTTGAACTACTTCCAAGTGATCCTACTCTCATTAATATGTTCAACTTGCTTCAGTTGATCCCACCACATTGCAACTTTCCCGTGTAAATGGTAGGTGGAAATCCTAGCTTCTAGGTTTGATGAATAGTTATGCAATTGAAAATACGTCTTGAGTCCAAGAATCCATGCTTCGACATCATATTCCATTTATTTTTCACCATCAAAGGAGGGTGGCTTAAGCTTCCTCAGCTCTCCTTGAAAAATATCCACTTCTTGTCTCCTTCTCTAGTGCCTAACTGGAGACACCTCTGGACTGTTTATGGAATATTACAATGCATAAAACTTTCTTTTTGAGTAAGGAGGTGAGTGGTGTCTATGAGTTATGCTGACACTTCTCAAATAACCATCTCTTCCATGATCCTCTCTTATTTCACGAAACTTTATTTCTTCCTCTTGTTTTGAGTTTTATCCCTTCTTTGTTTGCCTCTACAATTGATTTAAGATCTGCAACAGTCGATCATTTATCTGAATTTTCTATCTCATAAGTCTCTCATTGTCTACTTTGTATCTTTGCATTTCTATTTTCTGGATTCTTATAGTTTCTATTAATGTTTCCTGCTCTCCTCTTCCCTTTCGTCCATTCGATTTCATCTCTGCATTACCAACTATGGTATTCTAGCCTTCGACCTCTCCCTCATGGATAGAGGCTTCGTCACCTTCTCCAATCTCTCAAATCTTCATTCCAAGATGTTATTTTTAATCTCTTAATTATTCAAAATGTGTAAGTGACCATTTTGTTAGAATTATGCATACGATAAACAACATTTGTCAATAATGCTAAAGGTCCTTTTTCTTCTCAATTCATGAAGAATATATATGTATCAATCTGCACCATATAACACTTCCATGTTATCCATTATCTGATACATAATTTAATTCTTTACAAGCACTCCCTTCAAACCACTTCCCCAGGTGACCAGGGCTCAAAACCGTGACCAAGTCCTTCCTTGCGCTTTTTGTGTTAGAAATTTCTGTGTCGGAGATCGTGTGGTTGAAAATTGATCAAGGGCTGAGATCGATGGTCAATAGTAATTATGGGCTGACAACATGCTCTCTCCTTATTGGAGAGATATGTCCCCGCAATCTGAAAATTTCTCACCCACATCTCCTTTAAATCATGGTCTTTGATCCCTTGTCCCAATGAGATCAACGATGCTGGAAAATAGTGGGCTGCGAACTAGCACATCCGCTAATTTTTCCTCCTCTCCCCGCAATGGTTCCCCACTGTCGATTTTCCGTTCACAGATCGATGACCATCCATGGGCCCTGATTCCTTAGCGCCCTATTCCAATCTCACACTGACATGTGCTAGCTCCTTCCTTGCTTGTGACCTTGGGTTGTGACCCATGGCTTACCCTCCTGGTGCTTCGCAACTCCAGAAACTTTAGTGAAGACCATATCAACAGTCCTCGTCCTCTTTCATGATCAATAATCGAGATCCACTTCGGGACTCCGTGCTTTAGGAGTTTGGCCTTCAGAAGTCTCAACTTCCCCCACTTTCTTCCTCCCGAAATGCTTCCACCCGGAGTTCACGATTTTCCGTTGCGTGTCCTCTCGTAGATTGACGACTATGAATCACTTTGGCTCTTTGGGCTTCGAGAGTTTCAAACTCTCTGCCTTCAGTTTCTCCAGGAGTGCTTTCACCCGAAGTCGACAATCTGTCGACGCGTATCTCTCACAGATCAACAACTATGAATCAATTTGACTCTTCAGGTTTTGGGAGTTTCAAACTCTCCACCTTCACTTTCTTTCGGAGTAATTTCACCCAAATTCAATGATCTATTGACGCGTATCTCTCACAGATCAATGACTATGAATAACTTCGGCTCTTTGGGCTTCAGAATATTTTACGCTTGCACTCCTCAAGTCTCCCAAACTCAGAATTTATGAAATTATTAACCTTCTGGGGTCCACATCACCTCGAGTTGATGTCATCATGCCCCACCACTTCAAATCTTCAGGCTTTGAGAGTTTCCATAATAGCACACTCCAATTCTCTCAAACTTTGAATTCCTGAACTGACCAATATGCCGACGCGTGTTTCCCTTATCGGATGAACCGTATTAACTCTGGACTTTGGTACTTCGGGAGTTATGGATTTTCACATCCATCTTTCTTCCGAAGTGGTTATCCACCAGAGTGCAGGATCTCCTGCCACATGTCCCTTGCTTGAATATCAATGGACACAAGTGACTGCAGAGACTCAACTCGCTCACTCTTTAATTTCCTTGCCAATCTCCGCAAAGTGAAGATGCTCATTCATAGTGGGATCGATATCCACCATTGATTTGTTGATCTAGAAATATTAACGATCCTGAGTGATTGCAGACTCACAAATTGCAGAAACTTTAATTTTCTTCTTGATCACCGCAATGCCTCCCCACCGTTGATTTCTATCCAATGAGATCTGACGGTTGTGACTTAACCTTTGCTTCGCCTTCATCGGATGACCCTTGTTCACCTGCCCTTCGATCCAACGATCCCAGATCTCTCTTGATCCCACAGTATCGATCACTCCCGAATTCAAAAGGAACGGTCACGATCCTTTGAACCCTTACAAAGGATCTATGACGTTCTAGATCCTGCATATATTCTGCAATGCCATTCCTCCTGAGATTTTCAACTTCACGGTCAAAATTCGATCTCAACCACGAGACTCTGACCAACATAACCGACCCATACAAGCCCGATGTTTCAACCAGAAGCTCTGATGCCAATCTATAACACACCCTTCCACCCACAGACTGAGGTACGCTACCTTCAAGTCCATTCTTGGACTTCTTTCTCTTACCGATATCTTTTTAAATTAATAAGGATGCATAAAATAAAAGATCTAACGACATGCACAACAATAACCATCAAGCATGCATATTCTAAAGATGAATTTTAAACAATAAATAAATACAGAGCTGAACACATTCATATACAGATAAATAATACCACAACAGAGAGCACTTATCTTTATAAAAGAAGACACCAACTGGTTGCAGACCAAGGAAGTTCCACCCAACCGTAGACACTACTGCTCCAAATATCAACATCATTGTCACCCTCGAGCCAGGGCTATTAATCCACAAGGATGGTTCCAGAGTGTTACTTGGCTTCCCGAACCAGTTAGCACTCAATCTCTCACAGGATTTCCTAGCACTCACAACAATCCAAGTACCCAGCTCTCTTCTACCCAGCTTGCACCACCCAGGAGAATGGACCTCCACCCTTCCCTACCACGTAGTCCCTCGGGAAGTCCTTCTCCTTCTAGGGCTCCAACGCAACTGGTCCAGAATCTCCATGTTGGAACTCTCAGGACTCACAACTGTGAACAAAGCTAGAAACAGGCCAATGCATCTCAGACGTGCATGCCTCAAGTCATGGATGGATTATACCAGTGACCTCTATAGCCAATGATACCATGGCTACTCTTCAACAATTTTTTTTTCTTTCCCCAAGCCAAGACACAGATGAGGAAGATGAATGGGTGACGAAAATGAATGGAGTGATATCTCCACCCAAGGTGAGAAATAATGAAAAATCGGTGAATGAATGCGTGAGGGAAATAATGGAATGAAAGAAGAAGTGAATCAGAGAATGAGCCAACCCCCCCAATCAGACTAGGGACGGGTTTAAGTATTTTCATGGGGAATCAAGAACCTCCTGGCCTCCCCCAAGAATATCACGCAATTGATCTACTCCCTTAGACAAAAGGGTAACTAAAATAGGAAATAAACATTTATCCCCTCAAGCCCCCTCTCTTGTGGAATCATATCCCCCTATAACTCTAGTCCTTGTCCATTTGGCAGTCAATAATGTATTTATTATTAATAATGATCAAAACATTACATTTCTTAGGCACACTAGACTTTTAATAATTTTTTGGGCACTCTGGCCTCGCAGTGTTGTAACAATACATTATTTAAAATGGGGTTTCAAAACCCAGGGTGTTACAGTACTCGATTCCTCGAATCGATGAACTCCTTGATCATCTCATGGAGGCCAAATACTTCAGTAAGATTGATCTAAATTCTGGCTACCACGAGTTCCCAATAGAACATACATATGTATGTAAGACCACCTTCAAGTAAAAGGAAGGTCTTTTCGAATGGTTGGTCATGCCCTTTGGCTTGAAAAATGCTCCAACCACTTTCATGAGGATGATGGATGATATCCTGTGACCATTCACCAATACTTTTGTAGTGGTGTATTTGGATGAAATTCTCATTTACAAAAAGACTTGGGCAGAACACTTGCAACATATTCAACAGGTTTTACACACCTTGCGGTAGAATAAGCTATACATCAACTTGGAAAATTCTCCTTCGGCATGGACAAGGTCCATTACCTGGGATACATCATTCATAAACATGGTGCACATGTGGATCCAACCAAGATACAAGTCATCTGTGACTGGCCAACCCCAACCACACTCAATGAGCTTTGAAGTTTCTTAGGCCTTGCTAATTTCTACCGCATGTTCATGTTGGGATTCTCCCATATTGCATGGGCCCTCAGCCAAGTAACCAGGTGTGGTGGTAAGGAAAAATTTGTGTGGGGACGATCCCAACAATAAGCGTTGAATGATTTGAAGAAGCGCTTGTGCTCAAACCCAGTACTTTCACTACCAGACGTGCAACAACCCTTTGATATCGAGACATATGCTTTAGACTATGTTGTGGGCATTGTTCTCACTCAGCATGACCACCCCGTGGCCTATCATAGTGAGACATTATCAAATGTTTTCTGTAAGTACCCTACTTATGACAAAGAAATGTACTCCATTGTGCAAGACTATCTCCAATGGAGACATTACATTCTTGGGAAGGATATATTCATCCACACTAATCATAAGCCACTGCTGTTCATGAAGACACAAGACAAATTTCAGAATGACCACCATCAGAAGTGGACACATGCATCAATTCCACCTCAACATCAAGTATAAAACATGAATCACCAACCATATCACTGATTTCCTCAATAAACTGCCAATCACAACACTTACCATGGTGGTAGACTCTTGTGGGGCCATGGGACCTCTAGATGTCCCCAACTCTATGAGTCAGACCCAGACTTCGCCACCACCTATCAAATGTTGGGCACAAACACAGTTGTCACTAATTTCCATCTTTACGATGGGATGCTATGTCATCTGGGCCATATCTGCATTCCATCAAGTGAGTGAGAGAATATGACTTGGGAAACCCACTACGGTCGGGTGGCAGGATACTTCGGCATTGAAAAGGCAGTGTAAATGTTGCAGAAACATTTCTACTGGCCGAAACTACGACATGAGGTCAGGCAGTATATAAGGTCCTGCACTTCCTGTGCTATTTCCAAACCAGCCACTAAGAAATAGGGATTGTACACCCCTCTTCCTACTCCTAACAGGCCATGGGAATCCATTTCCATGGACTACATGTCCGACCTCTCATCCACCAAGCGGGGAAACAAATGTGTTTTTGTGGTTGTTGATCGCTTTTCTAAGATGGCGATTCTGGTCGCCTGCAAGAAGAGCATCACAACAGAGGTCACTACCAAAATCTTCTTTGAATGAGTCTAGGTACATTTTGGAATCCCACAAAACATTGAGTTAGATTAGTATAGTCGATTTCTCATCACATTATGGTCGAGCCTCTGGTCACTGCTGGACACCAATATCAACAAATCCATGGCCTTCCACCTCTATATAGATGGCCAAACTGAGGTCGTAAATCGAATGATCATGCATATCCCGCACATGTATAATTCCAAGCACCCTCACACATGTGATGAGAGTCTTCCCTATGTCCAACATAGCTACAACCAAGCCTTGCATAGCTCAACTGGCCACATCCCCTTTTATGTGGGGTTGGTATTTGTAACATCCTGCTCTTACATGCACTGAGCAGACTTATTCTTTGAGGACACTTGCGTGCAAGTGATCTGGTTCTTTATACGATTGGTTGTTTTGATTATGATTATGAGATATTGTGGATTTGATGATATTTTATTTTGTTGCATTTACATCGACAAGTGCTATTGACCGGGTTCTCCTGAGTGTGCAGGACTCTAGACATTGAGGATGTTGAGGCATCGATGAAACTCCTTGGACTTTGGATCGAGTCAGGGAGTGGATTGTTAGGGTTTGAATGTTGTTGATATGAAATATGTACATATTATTAGATATTATTATGTTGATTGTTATTGCTGAAATGATTTGTTGATGGATGCAAGTTGACGATAGCTTGTCGACTAGACCCACATTTGGAGTAAAGGGGTCATGCATGACAACCAGAGACATTGAGGGAGAGGTGTGGCAACAACCCTGCCATAGCCTACTAGCACTCTTTCCATGGCTCGAACTGTAGGTTAACGATTACCTAGTTTGAAAGACCCATGATGCCATGAGGGAAGACTATGACAGTCACTCACGATGATTCTAAGGGGCACACAATAAGGTAGGTTCCTTATTCCTTAGAGGCCCTTAGTATCCCACAAGATCACTTGAAGGAGTATTGAATCCAGGGGTTTGACATCTACCAAATTCAATCAAGAGGTGAGTAGCACCCTTGGAGCATGTAGTGCGTCTTGAAGGTCACATTGTGAAAAGAAAACATAAAGAGGTGAGTGGCACCCTTGGAGCACGTAGTGCATCCTGAAGGGCACGTCACAATTTTAATTGGTAAGTTAATAAACCTAATGCCTAGAAAACTATGCCTCCTTAGGACTTGATCAGCCTTAAATGAATGATGTGATAAGTAAAGTTTAAATACAATTTTTTCCCTTAAGAACTATTGCCAAGCCTAGTGAATTGAAAACCTAGGTCTGAGTAGAATCTTTGAAAAAAACAAAAAAACTAATTAGACATGTAACAAGAAGGGGGTAAAGAAAATTCAAGCATTAATAATTAAAGGTGAAATTTTAATAAAGGTTTAATTAATAAAAGGGGTAATTGGTTGTTTTTTTCTAAACCTACTAATTCTTAACCTAGTTAGAAAAAGGGGGAAACTTAAAGAAAAAGGGAAACTTAAGAAAAGGGGAAACTTAAATAAAAAGGGGAATGTCTAACTTACAAAGGAATCTAGCCTTTGGAACTTTCTATTTATGAAATCAACTAGGAATTAAGTAAGGAATAAGTCATTTAAGAATTGTAAGTGAATAATGGGACACCAAGAAACGTTTTTAGGAACACTTTTAGGTGGGTGAGGGAAATAGGAAAATTTAATTAATTAATAAAATTGATTTTCTGGTGCAACTAGGGGATCAGACGATATCTGTACGGGGGAGGTTTTTTCCTAATTAATTAAATGAAAAAGGAATCTAATGAAGGTTTGGGAAAGTAATGAATAAGAAACTCTATAAAAAGGATGGGGAGGAGGAGTATAGGGAGATCTGACTTGTGTAATGTTACACCACCAAAATTTTATCTTGACTGAATTTTCACTTGTGGGAGTTGGGATACTCATCTTGGGTGACGAGTGGTAGCTTGACCTTGCGAGGAAAGCTGAGAAGCTAGCATTCTATGGTATTGTGTGTGTTTCCCCTTTTCATCTTGGGGGGATCAGGGGGTAGAAGAGTACCCCTAGCATTGGTTGGGAGGTACCAGGGAGGTCTCATTGGTTGGCAAGTCAGAGTTGGATGGAGTGCGAGCATGGGACAATCACTTATGGTTCTTCGCATTTGGCTACGGTATGCATGTGCATAATTTTGTATTGAATAATATATAAGTTTCATGTTCATGCATTTATTTAATGTCGAAATCACGCTTGCGTAGATTTTGTTAAAAGAAAAATACTTGTTTAGTTTATACATATGAATTTTTATCTCGTCGATAGAGCGCCGTGTGAAATTGTAAAAAGGGTAACTAAATTTCTGTTTCTGAGCTTTGTTTTATTACTGCGTTTTTATTTGTAGTTTCTGGTTCTGGTTTGGGATTATCACTACATTTGTATTATTACTTGGATGACTATGTTTTTGTATTATTACCGTGGAAGATTTCATTTTGGGTCTCGGGCCATTATTTCATTTTACTTTGTGTTCTTTTCTTTTTCACAAGATTGAATTCTGTGTTAGTTTTGTTACAGAGAATAATCTATGGATGATTGATTTGCATGGTGGTAATCATATCTTTGTGTATCCTTGCAATATAATACTTGTTTGTTCGAAAACAACCTATATGTGCTCAATCCCATGAATTTGAGTTGTATGTCCCCTTTTTGTAAGGTAAAACTTGCTTGACATCAGTTGATTAATTGTTGATTAGATCATTGCATGGTCCAAGTAGAACCATACTTGTGTATAAGTGTATGGATAACCCATGAAGAGATTTAGAATATTGCAATGAGGGTTTCTCTCCAAGTTCGAGTTGTGTGGTTACAGGAATTCCAATGAATTTTCTCATGAATCATTGGGTGGTTTGGTTGGGATTGAATTGACAATTGAAGTTTGGTGATAATGCTGGACAAATTTACTCTGTGTAACTTCTCATGGTCACCTTCTCCACCGAACAGCGTGCTGAGCACTGCTGCGTCTTGTTTGTTCCTGCCTTTTACCCATGCACCTAACCCTCGAACAAAGTAGTCGTTTTCCTTCTTTCTCTCTGTCAAACCTCTTGACAAAATCGTTTTAATGGCCTTAAGTTGTGCGTAAAAATTGAAGTGGAATGGCATGATTTTTGCATGCAAAAATTTGTGGGCCATAAGTGAATCCCTTGATTCATGTTTTGTGACTTCTGAGCATGGCATTGGCTGCATCCTTGTGGGTGAATTTCTATTTCCTATTTACTTTCGTGTTGGGATTGTGTTGTATTTCTTAATTTTGGCCTTTAATTTTATTTTGGCCAACAGTGGTTCCCTTTCCTTCTTGTTCTGAGATTTCCTCATTTTTTTCATCCGCGATCTTTGAGTTTACTTGGGAAAATTGATGCTTCTAATACAAAATTTTATTTGTTTAATTATCTCTTGTTTTGTGAGTCTCCCTTCTGGATAGTTGGCAAGTGTAGCCATTTCTAATTCCTTTATCCTTGGGTWAAGTGCACCCATCTTTAATAWTCTTTTGAATAAATGCAAACGATTTAGTAAATACATCGAGATATTAACTAAATATAGAGATTTTGATTATGAAGGAGATTTTAATTCCAGAAATGGTACAAGATGGAAATTCTAATCCAGTTCCAARMAATGTGTAAATCAATGGCCCACGAGAGAKAATATCCTATTAGAGMAATCTTCCAAGTAATCTAGGAATGGTATAGTTTAGATATAGTCTGTCATAGTCTGAAAATTCTAATTTAGAATTCTGAGGAATAAATTACGATGTTGTTTAGGTAAGACACTTGGATACCTGTTATAAAATTGGTGACTCAAATCAAAAGACATTTCCATATCTTTGAAAACTTTGCATGTTTAAAAGGCATGTTTTAAAAAATCAGTTTTTATTTTAAATTGAAAAATTCCCAGACTGCAATATAATTGTCCTTACAAAAGTTGTATAGTTGAAATCAACAGGCCGGTGGTTAGAACCTCTGACAATGATGATTCCATGGGAAATTCTCTTTATATTAAAAAATGTGTAGTTTTCTTACAACTGTCCTTGACATAGGACCAAAAAGGAAATGAGCTTTATGACAACAACAAACATATCATTTTCATAGCATTCATAACAGTAATCCAAAAGAAATCTTTCAGCTCATAAAAGACAAAAAGTTACAGAGTACAAAAATAGGAATTAACCCTCAAATTAACCTTGAAATAACACTATGACTATAAGATCCGTCCATCAAGAAGCTAGAATAGGAACTGACTACGATGCAATTATTATAACTTCAAGTAATGAGTGGGACCCTCTTTACCGTCCTCCCATTGACAATGATATGATTGTTATGATGGCGTTAACATTTTTAACATTTTTAATTAATTTAATTATGTTGTGGTGATTTATGTCTCATTATAGTTTCATTTGTATAGTAGTAGATTTAATTGTATATCGTGTTTAATCCATTGATTCTCTTAATAGTTTTAAATTGTTTTTACGACATGGATCTAATTAAGGAACCCTTGAATTCTTTGATGTTGTTAATAAAATCTTCTTATGAAAATTGTAACCTTCCATTTTTAATTATAAGTTGCTCTATTCTTTAGAATAATGTAAAGGGGATTGTAAATTAATGGAAGGTATAACGTTGCTTAATGATGGTTAGGTTCCCTTACTTTTAGATGGTGGTTGGCTACTTATGCGGTGATTTAGTCCTTATTACAATAATTTACTATTGAATTACATCTAGTCGTTGCGTCAACTTAAATGTGTCTCTTATAATCACTCTACCTCCCTTTTGCTTTATTGATTAGAGTGCCTTCATCTATTGGAGTCATATAATGTATATCCGTGCCAATGGGATTTCATGCATGCAGATTTTATGTTTGGTTGAAGGTTTAGAATTATTTTGTTTGCGTGTGTGTTCCTAGCTCCTTGTTGCATTGTGGCAACGTGACACCTTATGATTGGGTCATTGCACACTTTGATCTATAAGCGCATATGAAGCCTGGCTTAGGATCATGTGCCTCCTGAGGCGGATGGTGTTGTTTTGTAATAAAGGTTGTACTTGTTTTATTGTGTTAATGTGATTGTCTCCCGCTTGTCGGGAGGGTTCTAGCTAATGTGTCGTTAAAGTTGTTATGTTTGAATTGATTGATGTTTCCTTAGCTTAGTAGGCATGGTCTTGCTTGTGTTGGGCGGGATGTAGACACCTCCTTTTTCCTCAGAACAGTCACCAACCTTGAGACCTTAAATGGTCAAAATCGATGGGAACTTAGGCTTGAGCATTACTTATGTGTCCTGGAAGTCCTAACCTTGCAAGGTAGGATGGGTGGGTAGTAGTTTCTATTTTTCGACTGATTAACTGTCATATGTTGCTTCCAACTGCTTGATGTGCTAGTATGCTAGGTTTTTTTGATTGTTTGTTTCCTGAATTGTGTGCGTGGAGTTCATCATCTAGTGACGTTGATTGATTGTTGTTGTTATTACCTTGTTTCTTAAAAAAAATAAATTATTAGTTATTGCATTGGTTATGCATCACATGTTGTTGTGACGACTAGGGTCGCTACAGGATTCCAACCATTCGGTCCCATATATGTTGCACTACCCTTGCGGTCACCTCAACCGACTCATCTCCTACTCCAACTGAAGCTGAAAAAGCCACTCGGTTCATTGAGTGGATCCATCACATCCGTCAATAGGTTCATGATATCCTACATAAGTTCAATGAAAAGTACAAGTAGTTCCATGATCAACACTGGGTGCCACATAAATTTTAGGTGGGCAACAAAGTTTGGTTGCATTTGCAGAAACAACGCCTTACCGAACCCCATAGGAAGCTTCACCCACTCCTTTATGGGTCGTACAGCATCACCAAGGTTGTGGGTGATAATGATTTTGAGCTCAACATTCCTCCTTTCCTTGGCCTGCATTCAATGTTCAACGTGGATCTCCTTCGACCTTATTTCCCACCATTATTGAACACCTTAGAGATAACTGAACAACTGACACCAACATAGCTCAACCCTGAATGCATATAAAAGGAAACCAATGATCATATTTTGGAAAAACAGGTTAAGGGCACTCGCTAGAAAAGGATCCATATTTATTGAGTTGTTAAAGAAGGGCAACTCCTACACCAAGGCAAGTGGCTCACCCGGGGCCAAATTTAACTGAAATTTCCTCATCTAATGGGGGCACTCAAAACAATGGAGACCATTTCTTCCTAAGGGGGGAGGATTGATCCATATGGATTTCAGTGGCCTCCCATATATTCCAACCGACTCATTTTGGAAACTTTCCAGTTTGGTAGTTTTTTCCTAGTTTTCGGGTCCCTGACTTCCGGGGCCATTTTGAAGCCCTAAAAAACATTTTCAGGGTTCTTCACAGTCAACATGTGTAGGGCTCGCCACATGAAAAATGTGTATTCCTTGGATAGACCTTTCCAATAGGATATTGTGCGCCTAAAACAAAGATCCTATGAAAAAGTTACAACCCCGGGAAGTTGATGTACTAACTTACCCAAACGAGGCCCACATGACTTTTGGTGCTTCATCTCCTAGGGTTAGGTTTTTGGATATCTAGGGTCTTTGACATTCCTATTTCTGGTAAAAAGGCCTTGAGATCCTCATTTTAATCGTCTGCTGGCGAATGAGCGCAACCATGACATCTCTTCTCAGAGATAAGCCACCACCGTTCTAGTAATCTTGGTTTCCGCTACATTTTACAGTTTCATCTTATTTCCTTATTGAATAGAAACTTATTTTACTATATATTTGTTAATTTGTGTTAATCATCTTCTGATAATAATCTATATTCATTTTTTTCTTCTCATAAAATCTAGATCAATCAATTCTACTAAGTTTTTTTACCTAAACAGTCGTTGCAATCGTGGAATAATGGGAATATAATGAAGAACCTTGCGAGACACCTTTGTTGTTACTTGATGTGTTCGATATCTACTGTTATGACATTCAGGGAATTCTGTTTAGATTTCATATTATTTATAATATATAATATGATCATTGGGACATGCATCAATTGCTTGATACACCATTCCAATATCTCTCATGATGGAAAATAAATCTCGATATGTGCGAGGTAAAATATTTGGTGGTGGTAACAAATATTCAGCTATCAAGTTGGTACAAATTTTTTTTTTAAATGTTTAATATAATATCAAGAATATTAACAACAAGTATTTCATCCATATTAATTTTACTTATTGACTAACAATAAAAAATTTAGAGAAACAAGGATAACCTTTATCAGGATCATATATATATATGTGTGTGTGTGTGTGTGTGTGTGATCGATGAAATATATTACATACCTTAACATATGTGTGATCAATGTGTTTGAAAAACCAGTCATAACCTTCAAGTTCATTATCAACAATACAATAGAGAGAAGAGTTATGTTGGAGCCTTCATAAAGGGGTTCACATGCCTTCTCAAGTAGAGGTAAATCATGAACACCATCAAAGTCGTCATTTTCATGATCATCATTCTGATCCATTCTAACATTAAATGTATCATGGATCAACGTATTTGTACCATCATCCTCAAATATGTTATCAACATGATCATCATCTTCTATATGATCATTAACTTGATCTTCAATATTCACAACTCCATGTTCCTCCGACACTTGTTCTACAACCACATTTTCCATGTGCGGATATTCCCTAGGAGGCATTTCCTTTATAATTATAAACCATCAAAATATATTAGTGTATATAAAAAAAATATAAAAATGATACATACATTTACAAAAATGATCTAAATTAAAGCATTTATAATGAACAACTTACCAATGGATGATATTCATGCCCCCCCTCAACGTGTCCATGTTCCCTACAATGTCTTTTAGTTGTTGAGATCTTTAATACTCTCCTATCAAATACCCTACATTGACTACAAGGACAATATCATTTCCCATCACCCTTTTTTTTCATTCCATCCCACAATCTAGCAAGTAATTGTTGATTTTGTTCTTGTGGATCAAGAATATTTTAATGTGACATTTTCTTTTACCAAGATTGAGTCACAATTATTGATCTTAAAAAATTAAGCTCCACACTTCAAATATTTGTAATGATAGTAAGAAATAAAATAATTATGGTTCACCACAGGAAACACAGTCCTTGTAACCTCCGCAAATCATCGCTAGTATAGAAAACTGTTAGAATGTTTCTAGCATTCCATGTTTTTATAAATAAATAGGCGTCGGATTTTCGACGACAATTTACTATTGAACGTTACTGTAATAAATGTGAGGAGTGGTTGACTAAGTCCATTTCAAAAGGAAACACTCAAATTATATTTTGTGTAATTCGAATATCCTATGCCTTCACCATGGTCGTTGGATATCCGACGACATCGGGGCCAATTTAAAAAAAACCCCCAAAAATTACAATTTCTAAAGAAACATTCCGACGACAATGCAAATTTTTTTGGTGGCATCGGAGGATGCCATAAAATTTTGGATTCAAATGTAGTTGTTTCATTGGGACACAAGCTTCAAATATCATGCATCAACTACTCAAGGGGGTGTCTCCTCACTCATGCCACATTAATCAACCTCTGGATCAACCAAACCCTAGCCTCCAAATATGGCATCAAGGCTAGAAAGGTGACATCAAAACTAGGAAGGTGACATCATAGGCCTCCAAAGGCCACATCCTGGTGCAAGAGGGGTGAAAATTCATCATCAGGCGATGTCAAGGTGCCTCCAAAGGAAACTTCCTCCATCCTCTATGAAAAAAATATCTGGGGTGCTCTGTCTAGCTTGTGGGGCACTTTCCTCCCATATGTGTGGCATAAAGACCATCCTGCTCAAAACCAAGCCCATTTGTCCATTGTCCAAGGTTCCAAGGATGTGAGAGCCATTTTCTAAGGGCATTGAGTCATTGGATGAATCACTTCTCTTCATCACATGTGACAAACCTGCAATGGGGCACGATGTCCTAGGCACAACCCAAAACATTATTTAAAGAACCATGTTAAGGGAATTCAAAACAACACATAATATAAGATAGAGTAAACCAATGTTAATAAGACATGTTAGTCCTTAAATGAAGCCAATTAAGTTAATGTTTTATATAGAATCCATGTAGAGCAGTTCACCCCAGTATCCCCTTCAATTATTACCCAATCCCAATACCTTGTGAAGGTTACTAAGTTTGAGTATGGGAGGGCCTTCATCCAACCCTATTAGTTTTACCACCTGAACAATAAGTTACCCAAGTAGAGAGATAGGTCCCGAGCATGAAAAGGGAAAGTAAAAATCCATCAAGAGAAAGTGTGATTGTGATATGGTATTAGTCTTAATTCATGGCTTATGGTATCCATTTCTATGAGCACCTTTGTAGAGATGGTGCTTACTTGATTGATATACCCTTTCCTCAGTAATTTTTTCATTATGAACCCCTTATTTTTCCTTTTGATACCTAGTTGTCATTTGAAAA
>SNQJ01S0207133.1:16205-32450 GCA_010110895.2 Picea sitchensis
TATCCATTTCTATGAGCACCTTTGTAGAGATGGTGCTTACTTGATTGATATACCCTTTCCTCAGTAATTTTTTCATTATGAACCCCTTATTTTTCCTTTTGATACCTAGTTGTCATTTGAAAATCCCCTTTATAAGGTTTCAAAATTCATATTTTATTGGAAAATACTTCTTTATAATTGGTGCATTCATTCACATCCAGAAAAGGGGAGATTACCATTAGAGGGAGTATAGCTCAAGATGGCCTAAGGATTTTATGGTGGCCTTTATAATTTAGAAATGATTGATATATATATATAGAAGCAGTATCATCCTCTTGGCCTTCAACCCTTTCTTCTCATGAGAGAATGGGCCATAGCCAAAGTTTGGGATATATGAAAGAATTTATGACGGAAAATGTTAAGCATGATTGAGAGTGAAACATTACCCTACACACACACACACACACACACACACACACATAGTAGCTGCATCATCCTCTTGGCCTTCAACCCTTTCTTATCATGAAAGAATGGGCCATAACTGAAGTTTTGGATATATGAAAGAATTTATGATGGAAAATGTTAAGCATGATTGAGAGTGAAACATTACCCTAGGGAGCCCCCTCCCCCCCCAATATTACCCTTTTTCCCTGGGCGATGAAAACATTGAACTAGGGAATAGAATCTGACCACTAAGGTCAAACAAGGCAACCAAGACAATTTCTCAAGCAAGTGATCCACTAGCTAAATTGAACCAAAGATCCTTGTTTACATAAACAATAAATTAAACACAACATCTTGCATGAAAAAAAGGAATAACCATACCTCATGGTGACATTGGATTACCATGCCCCATACCTTAGGTTGATTGAATGTGATGAGCCTTGGTTGATCCATGTTGGGAGGAAAATCAAGGGGGGATGTTGGGATATGTTGTTCAATCTAGCTCTCGACATTCCATGTATGCTACATGTGGGCCTCGAGACATGATCTCCTTAGTTACCCATTGACTGAGGGGGGGTAAAATCATGCTCCTACTTGGGGACATGTTCTCATCATAGAGTGCATGAGAAACTCAACATATCTGGTATGACCTTTTCCTAAACACTCAATAAAAATCATCAGAGCATCTAGGGTGGTGCTTCACCCCTTATTCTTATGAAAAATTATCAAAATTTAAAGCAAATGTTGAAAATAAAATTTCCCAACATTTTTATTCTAAAATATCAGTGCAATCATGCAAAACATATGAGTATGACATAGCAATGATGAAAAATGCAAGACAAAAATATGTAAATCATCAATCATGCTAGGATAAAATGGAAACTATACTATCATGACATGCATGATGCAACATATGTATACAATGCGATATAGGATGCAAATGCCTACCGTACCCTGCCTACCTAAGTTAGTCTCAATGCTAGGTATAAGCATATAACTAGTACAACCATGCTAGAATTGTATCACAACACCTACCCTTGTGATTCATCATGAACCCAAACTAAGATAAGTTAGGCACGAAAATGTGATGAACTAGAACAAGTATTATATCATAACTCATCATAAAGTCTAACTCACAGAGGAAGAAGGGAGGGACCAAATTATTCCAACCCATGTTCTCACAAGAATACTCAATCCATTTCTAAATAGGTTTATGAAAATGTAGAGACTCATCAGGATGGATCAAAGGGTCAAAAGGTTGACTATCCTGGATCTTGTCACTCCCCGAGGCCTGAAAAGGGATGAACAAGAATCTGGAGGATGATTGACAATTACTTAGGGAAAGGTTGAAATATCGAGATATCAAACTTCTTCTTAAAGCATTTAAATTGACCTTTAATTCCAAGATTTTGTTTTCCTCGGAGACAACTTGGGACAAGGAACACGTTTCCTAGTTGCATCCTTAGTGATACATCGAGATAAAGGAAAAGGAGGATGGAAATCCGCATCACAAGTATATTTCTCTAGGAAAATCATGTCCTTGCCCTCATCAAAACTAGAGCACAATTGTTGTTGAAAATTTTATTCATAGAACAAATCCAAGTTCTCAAAAGAATAAACATCAAACTCCTTATGGAATGACCAAAAATATTCATGAGAATGCTTCAAAAATTCATCCCTAGGTGGTTGGAACAAATTTGTAATCATGTCATCTTCTTGTTGCCAAACATCTAAATTAGTAGCAATCAAATATGGTTATTGTAAACGTGACGATTGAAAATTACCTTCAATATCATAAATGGGATCTTCATCATGACCAATCACATCCCATTTACATCCCTCAACATATATAAAATCATCAATATTATCAATCACATCATTACCTTTATCATAACATGAAGGGTATAGTACATCCAAGGGTTTCTCTAACACTACTTCACTTTCTGAATCTAAGAATAAAGCATCATCAAAGTCCTGGAAAGGGGAACGACTTACCACATTCTCTTCTTTTTTTTGCAGGAGGAGTGGAAGCTTGGATGACTTCATCAAATGGAGGAGTATACATCATCACTTCATCCTCATAACTCACCTCTTTAGGTTCTTGTTCTTTAGTAGAGTCATGGGGTAATTCATGCTTCTATTCGTAAGTTTCTTCCTCTTCCATGTCATAGAGCATGTTAGGGTCTTCTTCAATGCTCCATATGTTCAAGAAGTTYTTTTCAAATTGTTCTATGGTCTTGATTCTTTTTTCASGGAGGCCATCATACCATATTCTAGCATTGTCATAAAGAGTGGTTGAGAAAACRTTCCTCACCAAATATTCATCGTATTCATCCATGGGATTAAATTGAAAGAAGCCCATAAAATACTCATGTGATATTTGACAATAGTATCACCATTACCGGAAAACATGTGCAGCGATTTCATTTTTCACTCAGGGTTGTTGATRTACCTCCATGAATCCAACACTTAAAAATGCCATGTGGAAGATAGGTTCAAAATCGTTGCTATGCAAAATCTATAGTTGGTTTTTCTCTTATGCACAAGCCATTTGCAAAGAATACACTATCTGTATGCATATGGATCCTCGGTTGGTTGCTTCCATCCAAAAGCAAAATTGAAGATACGAGAATCAAGTCAAAGCTTGCTATTATAGAGAGTATTTTGTAATATATTTGAGAATATTTTTGTAAAAGGTTATTGTGCAGTTMTATGAGTCRTAACCTTCTAAAAATTAAATAAAATTGTTATGTATTGATTTTCCAATTCAACTAATKCCGGGAATCAGTTGGATTRGCAATTTGTATAAATGCTSTAGMAATTATAGGGCAGTGGGTTGAAATTAATTATCAATAAGCTGATTCTTCCACAGAGAACTATTGTAACGTAGGTTGGACATCATATTGTAATGTGATTTCATTTTATTAATGAAGAACTCATTGTTTTTTCATTTCATTTTAGTTGTTGGTTGCATTATGAATTCAGGAGAGAAATTCTCAAGTTAGAGCACTCGCAATTTCTATTTCTTTCTCTGCTTGGCACCTTTCCTTCTCACCGCTGTCTAGTTCATCTCCATTTTTAATCACGCCCAACTCTCAATTTTTTGCAAATTCTACCATCATTTCTACCCTTCAATCCACCTCACATCGGTACACTATCTCACACATTTATTATCTCTCCCAATTTACTCACGATCTCATTGTTACCTACACCATCCACAGTTTATTCGATTTGGCCTGGTGTTTGAGTACCCATCCATTTCCCTTCACCACTATTCACTCCTTCTGTTTAACGCTGCATATTGCCAGATTGTGTATATCCCTATCACTTGTTGATATCGTTTTGTTCCATGTCGTTTTGAATTGCCATATATTGTTTTGATATATTGATATGTTGCTTTGGTTATCAATTGGTTTGTTAATATATGTATGTATGGTTTATTATATTGTTATATATTTGTTTCAAGTAGTTAATTTATGTTTAAATGTTATTGTTTTATATATGTTGTTTCTTTCTTAATCATATATTGTGTGTATTGTTATTGTTAGGTTAGATACTAGTTTGTTGTTTTGTCAAATATAAATAGATATTGTTGTGTATTGTCTTTATTATAGGTTCTTTGTGTAGGGTCATGGTTATCAGTGTATTTTTTTTCTATTATAGATGTTGTGATATTGTTATTATATGTTACTTTTGGTTAAGCATCACAAGTACATGTGTAACGTTAAATGGATTATCCATGCAAAGCAATCTCATTCTTGTACATAGAACAAAATTGATTCCATACCAACACATACTTCGCTTCTTCAGGTGTATCTCTTCTTGAGGACTAATATCCAAAGTGTGTGTTTTGTATTGCATCGTTTTAATTTGTTTTCCTGCAACATAAGCATGGATCCACTACAAGAAAAATCCATTGAAGATCGGGATCTAACTTAGAAGACATGATCTTTCAATCCAATGTTAAGTTATGTCATGTGGTGTTAATTTTTTTATTTCATTTGAGCTTTTTCTGCTTTCATAATACAACAGTTTGTGCTTTTCTTGCCAATACATGGACAAGACCCTACCAAACTTCCTTTCATGTTTTAGCCATAATGTTTCACCCAAATGCCTATTTCATGCATTCCTTATACTGTTGGAAAGATATTTCCAAGATATACAACTTCCCAATTATATGATTTGAGAGACTCCTCATCAATTGTTCACAATTTTCAATATTAAGTTCTTTCACATTTTCAATCGCCCCGGAGAACACACTACCTTGACCAAGAGCAGAGGAATGAGGAACCAAACTTAGGGAAGCATATGCAAACTCTCACTTAGTTAATGTTTTAGTTCCATAGATTTAAATACGTATTTTTAATAGTTTATTTCAAGGTTATTATATGATCACTCATCTATTGCATGTTGAATGGTGCCACATACCCATGTTGAATGAAGGCCATACTCAACAACCCAGGTAGGAAGCGTGCAAGGGAAAAAAACCATGAAGGAACAGTTTCCACACATCAAGGTAATCCTTCTAGTGTGCATCATTACCCTTGTAAATGATATCTACAACCAAGGATTATAGATAAGTAACAACAACAACAACCATTGCAACAATAGAGGATMAAAAAAATGGAATCAAACTCAAAAGGATAAWGAGGAACTTTGAAACCCATGTTGATTGAGTAGCAAACTTGGAGAATGAAAAGTTTTCCATGTCGAGACCAGTGTTCATAGTGGGTAAGGTTCACTATGGCCAAAATCTATGATGGCTCACCAACACTATAAGACAAATTTGAAATGTAACTGCATATTATACATTAAATCATAAACATTTGTGTTGTCCTTGTTCTCTCATCATCACGAAGGGGATAAGGACAAAAGTTTGTAAATGAAAGGTCCTAGGGGGAGGTAAAAGGCCAAGAGTCATGTTAAATATCAATAAATACATGGATTGTATTTGGGTAAAGGGATTTTGGCTCTTGGAGCTTTCATGTACTATTATTGAAATTGTTAATGAGGAGAAGCATATTTGGCCAAGCTATTTTATGGAGATCTTTGATTCTCGTGTTGGACGTATTGTGGATTATTCCTTTGTGTTTTGGCTCAACACTCAGGTCGTGTAAGGATGTACTTCATATTGTATACTATCATTATGTATGATGGTTTCATTATTATTTCTATTCTTCAAAGAATATTTTTCTAAATTCATGGGAATAGAACTATAAATGATTGTTTAAATGCTAGATTATTCTGTGCTTGCAGTTATTTATTCATTTTTATGTCTTTGATCTATGTGAACTATTTCCTAGGCCATTGAAGGACCATGGTGGGTCCTATCTTCGATTTTTGGTTACCTTATTGTTTTTTGGATGCATACATCTCAGATTAGCTGCATTTCATTCCTTAGCTTAGAAATCATCATCGATGTACTGGGAAATAACTAGTAAACCCAAACCAGAAATGCTTGCTGAGCCAGAATCTGGATGGGTTCGCTATTCCAAATGGTGAGGAGTCTAATTGAGATTTCTTATCAGGGGTAACCCCTGCTGTTGACAAAGAGAATTTTCCCCACATCAATAAGGCTACAACTTGAATATTTTATAATAAATTTTAAAGGCTTTAATCCCTCTATAGGATAACTATACTTTTCATAATATTTTTTTATTATTGTATTTTTTTTGAGTTGTTAAATAATAATTACATTGTTGTAGTGTTTCATATTATGCCTTCTTTTATGTACTTTGAATTTTTTATGTACTTTGAATTGTAGGTCCAATGTTTGCATCAATATATAAGTTGTTTTTAACATTAAGATAAGTCTAGGTTGCAAATATAATTATCCCAAATTACCCTTCAATATTCATATTCACATTAAGCCCCCACTATTACATCTATATAATGAATACAATCTATATAATAAATACAATGGACTCATACAATGATTCTAAATGCATTTCCCTCTATGTTTCCATCATGACATTGAATTCCCATGAGTAGCACAATCATTGCATTGAATATATACCATTATCTCACGGATTAGGTTCATCCCTTATATGGGCATGGTGCAAACTATTCCATTAGCACATAGATTTTAATTGCATCAAATATCCCACCATTGGCACCATATCCCACTACACTCAATGCCATCTTGCACACCACTAAAATCAATGAAAATTTGAGTGAAATGAAATGGATATATTTTTATATTTTCCATAGCTAATTCCATTGGCACCATATCCTACTACACTCAATGCCATATTGCACACCACTAGAATCAATGAAAATTTGAGTAAAATGAATTAAATATATTTTTATTTTTCCCATAACCAGAGTTTATATTGTATACGTTATTTGTAATTTAGAATATTTTCATTATACTTACAATTTACAATGAGTCCCCTTGGGAACTCAAATCCATATTTAATTCATGCTATTCATGTTTATTATTTTGTAATGGCTAATTTAATATTAACCTCAATTTAAGTTAAATGTAATATAAATTATTATAAAATAAGTTAAATGTAATATAAATTATTATAATATAATAAATATTAAGTTAAAATTAATAAAACACATACATACACTTTAATCATTATTAATGTTGTTGGGAATTTAATAAGTTTTGTGCCATCGACTGTCTAGTTAAAAATCACCTACATGAGGTGCATTAGTCTAAACCAATGGATTTATTAGGGATGTCATCCACGAATGTGGCGAAGAATTATTGGGTTTTTCCATGAATTAAATCCTTCGAGTAGATACATACATATATATTCCTAAATAAGACTTTGTGAGATTCCCTTCTCTTTCTTTAAAATATACGAATGGAGGATGATGTCAACTACTACCTATAAGAGCAGTTGGTAACTGTGAGGAACTCAATTGGATTTTAACTTGTGATCTATGGTATCCCCATCTACAAAAAAATTTGGTGGGTGGTTAAATTGATTAAGATAACCCTTGGGGGTATCTGTATGTGTGTGTACACACACACACATAAAACCCCAAGGGTTAGGCCAATTGATTTTACCATCTGTCATGTGTGTGTGTATATATATATATAATTTTCCCATCAATACAAGTGGAAATTTCCCTACCCGAGATATTAGAATTAGTGTGTCTCACATGCTACAAAGGATATATTTTGACTAAAGAGTCGTGTTGGGGGTATCTATTCAACTAGTTTCTTAGGACTTGCACATGGCCCCAAGGAGGATTTTATGTAGTGTTATGATCAATATATAAATTTAGGAGGTATGCATCAAATATGAACTCTTAGCTTGATCTATAAGGAAGATCAAATATAACTTAAGTTATAACGAGGATTGATCTTACTATGATCAAGCTTAAGAATGAGAAAAATTAAAGTGGTTACCGAAAATGCACAAATTGTATTCATTATTTTGTAATCAATCACTAAAATTAAAAGGATCTCTAATATATTTAGTATATGCTATCATGCCACCATGATAACTACCATATTAAGCATTTTATCTTCAAAAAGGGGACGTGCCTAAAATATTTTTCTTGTTGTTTTGAGTCTGATTACACCTTTTCCACTAGTTTCAAAAATTTCTACCATCTATGAAGAGACAACTCCTATGGAGAAAGATCTAGGAATAATGCTAGTGGAGTGATCCTCAAGAAATGGAAATGGTGTAAGAGTGGTCCTAACCTCTCTTCTTGGAAATTACTTATATTACTCATTTCACCTTGAATTTGACTGCAAAAACAATGTGGATGAGTATGAAGCATTTTTATTGGGGTTTGATTTGGAAAGAAATACAGGGATAAAATTGTTGCATGTATATGGGGTTTTTTATTTGATTTTTGAATATGCTAAGAAACTTATATCTAGTTATGAATGCAAGTTTAAAATGATAAAGAAATGTTTCTTGGATTTGATTGGACTATTCGATGCATTTAAATTATTCCCATCCATAGTATAATGACCATGTGAATGCATTGGGTGTCTCTACAACTAATTTTCAACCTTTCCTTTCATCACATTTCTATTGACTTGGAATGTATCTTTGGACCAATTGTTTTAGATAATGTTGATTACTCGCAAGTGTTTGAGTATGATGTCCAAATCCTTTGATATATCAATAGATCATAGGAATTCATTTCTCATGTAACGTCCCCAAACTAAAATGATGAACATTACCATGCAAAATTACACATAAAATAAATTTTTCTGCTAACTAATCATATAGATTACCAACAATAAGAATACACACAGATTTAACTATTCTTCTATCATTAATTTAAATGCATCTACAACCTGTTGAAATCAATATGAATGCAACTAATTAACTTCATATAGAAACACATAAAATCATTTTCACACACAAAATTAATACACAATGGAATGAACCATAAATATAACACAAAATATGATAAAATAATTATCTTCGTAAAATAGTTGTGCAACCATATGCTTGGGATGAATGTTCCACCAAACCATATACTTGATGTTATAGATATCAACAACAATTCACCCCTGAGCTAGGGCTAGGAATCCAAAAAAGAGAGTTTCTTTCACTATCCACTCGCAACTTAGATAGTCCCACAACCCACTAGTATTCTCCTACATCTATCCTAAATTTACTCCATCTCTCTTCCTCTTGAGCTACCCAACCCCAAAAATGTAATCGTTTAATACTCTCATTACTTTAGGCATCCAATTCATTTATTAGGGTCTCTTTGGCACATGTAACTAGGAATCTCGCTACTGGGAACTCAAGGGAACTCACTGCTAGGAAAAGTACCAGTAAAACACCAACAATAACTTGTTGTTACAGTGAAACTCACACATGAGTTCACTCTTTAGTCCTGAAAACATGGTTCTTTTGCAAGATTGACACCTTTCCTCTTTAGTCCCCATCTCCAAAAATTCTCTATAATTCTCCCCTCATGGTTGCTCCAGATCCAATGTACTTCTTGTTTTTGTCTACTTGTTGTTCATGCCAAAAACTTGATTGTCCAAAACTGACCTCTCTAGCCATACACATTTTCTCTCTTTTCCTTTTTTCTTGACTCACACTCATCCCCAAACTGATTGTACTCATCCCCATGCTCCCAATAATTATGGGATGTGAATTTTTACACCCACCCTCTTACAAGTATTCAATGATTGGGCTCTCATACACTGAAACAAAAATTACAAGTTTATACATAATGATAATAAAATTTAAGAATGTGGGCTTGGATTAATACCCATAATTAATTTCCTCCTTGGATCCCTCTTAGAAACTCCCTTATCTTGTGTGAAACTCATCCTCCATCTTTGTCCATGTCCCCTAGTAGATGCAATCACATTTTATTTATTAAAGTTCAGAAATGCAATTCATATATTACATCACTTGGACACAACCATACATTATATCTATATTTTTCATTAATTAAATTGGGGATTTTAGTGGGGATGTTACATTCCCCCTCCCCTACAATTGTGCACAGTTCTTGATTCACAATACTATGCCAAAATAAATACATATATTTACATTACAATACTTAGAAAAATAAAATTTTGCAATTTCACAACTTGAACAACAGTTCCAACCATAATCACCTGTTTCTCTCAACCTATTGAACCAAGGAATGTACTCCCTTCAATTACCTCATTCCATCAGACTATACCATTATTTTATCAGGGCCCCCAATGCGGGTTGGCTAGGATTTTGAGATGTGGTTCCAAAACTTTAGCTACCCAAAAATGGAGTCTTGATTTTTTAGCTTCTATTTTCTTCAAAATTGTCAAAAAATTGTGGGTATTCCTCCCAAATGGTTTCGTATTTCTCCCATGTAGCGTATTCAAAACCATAGCAGGTCCATTAGACCTTGATCATGTCGATGTATTTTCTCCTTAGCACTTTGAATTTATGGTCTAGGATGCGCACTGGTTCCACCCGAAAATATCCTTCGTGTTCCAACTGGATCACAGTTCAATCAATTATGTTACTAGGGTCAAACACATATTTATTTAATAAGGAAATATGAAACACATTATGCACTCTCATGGATGCAGGAAAAAATAGCATGTATGAAACTTGCCCTATCTTCTCTAATATTTCAAAAGGCCCACAATATCTTGTTGCCAACTTTGGGAAACAATCCAATCTTAGCTAACTTCTCTTTTATTTCACTTTTAAAATTATATATTTTTCCACTTTAAAATATATGAAAACTTTGTTCTTGTCTGCATAAATTTTCTTCCTATACTGGGCATCCTTCAAAATTTTCTCAATCTTTTTCATTTTCTCTTCCATTTCCTTCAATAAATCTGACCCAATAACAACTTTGTATGTTGGGTTATCCTAGCTCATTGGTATGTTACACTTCCTTCCATACAATTCTTTTAATGGACTTATTTTTAATAAGTTTTGATACCCCTTATTATAATAAAATTCCACTAAGTGGATATAATCTTCCAATTTTCATGGATGGTCCATCACATATATTCTGAGCATGTCTTCAATTATTCTATTGGTCCTCTCTATTTTCCCATATGATTCTAGGTGATATGTTGTACTGAGATTTAAATTTGTCTCAAAACCTTGGAACAAAACTTTCCAAAAATGGGATATAAACTTTGGATCTCTGTCTGAAACGATTTCCTTAGGCACCCCAAGTAGTCTGGAAATTTATTTCATGTATATCTCTGCAATATTTACTACCTGGTGTGTAGTCTTCACTAGAATAAAATGTGCATCCTTAGTTAATTTATCCACCACCCCCATGATGGAATCATGTTGCTTCACTATTCCAGGAAGATTAGTAATAAAATCAACCATAAAAACTTCCCATTTCTACATAGGAATGGGTAATGGATATAGCAGTCCAGCTTGACGTCTATTCTCAACCTTTACCTTTTGACATCATAGGCACTCGATGATATAATAAACCACCTCTTTCTTCATTCTCGGCCAAAAGTAATGGCTTCTTACAACATCAATTGATTTCTAATATCCTAGGTGCTCAACATATGGTGCATTGTGCATTTCCCTCAAAAAAATATTTTTTCATCTCTCTGGAATTTGGAATATATACTTGGACTCTATACATGAGGATTCCATCCTCTTTCAACTCATAATATTTGGTTTTTTTCTAAAAATTACCCTGCCATAATGTTTCTTTTATTTTCAAATAGTGTTGATTTGAATTTGCAGCCTTGAAAATTCGGTCTTTTAAATCATATTTGTACATTATCGTTGATACAATATGCATATCATCATCTCTCCTATCAATTGCATCAACCAATTGATTCTATTTTCCTTTAATGTGTTTAATTTCGAAGTCATACTCACTAAGAAATTTGAGCAATCTAGTTATCTGGAATTTCATGTGAGATATCCAAAAAAGTGTTTCAGACTGCAGTGGTTTGTCCTTAGCTCAAATTTCCTCATCTTGAGGTAATGCCTCCACATTTTCAATGCATGAATAATGGTTGACAATTATATATCACGGGTATCATAATTCCTCACATTCTCTTTTAGTTTTCAGCATTCAACATACCACATGATCCTTTTCTGTGAGGACTCCACTAAGCCCTTCCTTGCATGCATCCATGCACACAAAAAAGTATTCATCAGGGCTTACAATATTTAATATTGATGCACTTGATGCAGAATCATTTTTTCCTCTAAAATCTACCTTGTTGAACAGACCTAGGGGGTCTTTGAGTTTACCAAGGGAGTTGGTTTCCTAACTTTTTATTATTGTAATCTCCTATGTTTTATTGAAATTATAGAAGGAATGCATATGATATGGTTTGTTTAATTGAGTTTGGTTAAATATAAGTGAATCTACCTATGATAGAAGATCTCGAGAGTTGTGAGGTCTAGAAGAGATCCTAGGGTGATCTCTTGAGGATATTGTGGATTTGAGAGATCCTTGCAAATTTTGTGGAGTATAAGTGTAACGAACCTCCCGTTCATCATGACATCAACCTCTCCAACAAGTGAAATAATTTTTTTTTGTGTGTGCGTGTGTACAAGGGTAATAAATACATTATACTCTATGTAGCAATGYGACGACGAACAYGTTGCATGTGATGGTGACAACAACATAATGACCTAAGACGCACATCAATCATCGGGAAGTAATGAGMAACAATCAACTRATGAGAATAAAAAGACTAACTACCCACCCATCCTACCCTGCAATGGTTAGGAMCTCCAGGACACATAAGCAACGCTCAAGCCYAGGTTCTCATCGATTTTGACCATTTAAGGTCTCAGGGMTGGMGACTGTTMTGAGGAACAAGGTGGTGTCTACATCYCKCCCGACACAGGCAAACCAAGACTACTGAACTAAGGACAATCATCATAGAAACCCAATATTAAATACACAAGTAGCTAGAACCCTTACAGTGACCAGCCAAGCACATCAAAGGTTTACATAACCAAGTATAACCATTACTTAATAATAAACATTAATACCCTCAACTGATAGTGCAAGCTGAAACGACTTTGTCAACATCCCAGAACAATATTGCTTAAGCAAGAAGTCGAAAGGAGAAGGAGTGAACCTAATATTAAAACATTTTCTTTTTACCCAACCTCTATTAAAACAATACCTCCTAATATTTTAAACAATCACCCCTAGAATTTGTATTAAAACAATAACCACATTAAATTGAGCCAATACCCAAGTTAGGTTAAAACAATATCCAAAGGGTGTTTAGGACCATATCCAATTTATATCAAACCATACCCAACGTATATTATACGATATCCAAGTTATATTACAACAATACCCAATTTACATTAAAACAATATTCAAATTATATTAGAACCATACCCTCTAAAATTATATTAAGACCAATTCTTCTTATCCCAATTATAAGATAGAATTGCTAGATTTATTGGGTCGCAAATATTTACGAACAATTATTGATCTATAAGGAGTTATGGAACCAAAATTTGACTGTCATGTATTCTTACCAAATTATAAAATTGATTAAAAGGAACTGCATTACAAATAATCTCAAGAGAGGTGAAAGCAATATCAATAATTCATAATGAAAATCTATATATATTTTTAATAACTACTGAATCACCCCCAATGAAGACAATCTTCCACTTGTCAAATTACAACCGTCAGATTTGGAGTCTACAAGCATTCTTATTTACATCGATGGAAAAGCAAAAACCTTAAAATATCCCTTTTAAATCTGAAGGTAGCCATTAACACGGATGCACAAATCAACTCATTCTGACACCTAAATTCCAGTTTAATCCAAATGCATTTTACTAGCTATTCACCTTAATAAAGAATAACTAAATAATATGGAAAGTTGTTGTTTGAAACGAATACAGTTTCTGTCAGAGGTTAAGTACGCTCAGCCATTCGATGCATGCAGATATCGACATTTACTAATTCTGACCACATTAATTGTTATTGCTAAAACGAAAA
Source organism: Picea sitchensis (assembly GCA_010110895.2). Classification (NCBI taxonomy): domain Eukaryota; kingdom Viridiplantae; phylum Streptophyta; class Pinopsida; order Pinales; family Pinaceae; genus Picea; species Picea sitchensis. The sequence continues at coordinate 30,042 of SNQJ01S0207133.1, forward strand.
GGGAGGAACGTTGTACAACAAAAAAAAAGGCCATTAAGACACAGACATCAGTTAATGGACAACACTGTGCCCAACGCTCTAGAGGAAACCACCTGGCCTTTTTTATTGAAAGGAGGGATCGTTGGGCAAGCACCAGACGGGATTTACATTGCCGAAATAGTAATAAGAAAAGGGAATTCGTTGTGCAATCGCACCAGAAGGAGACTATAATGCCAATCAAAAAGTGTAACTCGTTGTGGCTACCGGTTGAACTAAGGCTATTCAATATCATTCAAATTTTATTTGAATCGTTGTTGGTCTGTTGGGATCCGAGGTGGAGAATGCCAAAAATACAATACTAACCACAATCAAACAGAGTCAAGGCTTATTCGATATGATCACAGTTTTATTTGAATCGTTGTTGAAAGCCAAGAATATATGTACTCATCGACATACCAGAGAATAAATCGCCATTTGCAATATAAATATAAATTCACCATTGAAATATAAAATATAAAATGGTCATTTAAAATATAAAATGTTTTCATAAAGGTAAGTTGTTGCTATTACACATTAACACTTACCACAGGATATCTACACACAGTAATAATTGAACTACGATCACACCGCATCCATGTATATACAACACTGAAATATAACTATAACAACGATTGTCCATGGGTTGTATAACTGCACCTCAATAAATTAAATGCGAATATACCACATCCAAGAATATACATCCATGAAGAGTAATGTGGAAGCATAAAGATCCAAACCAAGGAACAGTAAAACCCAACCAGAACGCTGACCACAAAAATTTTAGGCAATTAAACGAATGGGAAAAAGCTTAAGACAGAATTCATCCATTACTACTGTACAAAGACAAATTGCAGAGAAAAAAGGGCCATCGGAAACAATCACAGGGTTAAGTTACGAGGGAGGCAATGCCACACAATACGGGTTCAACCAACAATACATAAAACATAGAGATAAACTTATCTGATGAATACAATGCAGAATAAAGAACTTCGCCATCAGTCAAATTTCAAGGTTATTAAATGCATCAAGGAGAAAGGAAAACCATTCAGCCAAGGAAAACAACAGAGGTAGACGACTAAGTTCGTCCTTCGCTTCACCATCCTCACACAGAAAAGCAGGGCGTTGAGATCCATAGGTATTTTAACGCTAAGGCGATGACCGTAGATCAAGCTCCTGGCCGACTGCTCAGGTGAGGACTGGCATGCTCGGGACAAAAAGAAAACAATTGCATGGGTCACAGTCAAACCACAGGGTTGTCGAGTCAAGTGAGGATGAAGGCCACAGGAAATCAATCATCCATACAATCAGCTCGGCTAAGAAAAAGGGGTCTGCTATCAATCTAAACATCCAATCCATTTACAAATCAACATATAGATCTAAGCATAAGTTCCTAATGCATTCTACTTTACAAAATATAAGAGCGTACCATTGCCTGATCGCCCACTTTGAATGACGTCCCACGCTCTGTGCAACTCTCGCTCGTCGACCGTCGAGACCTCACTGGTACCTCCCAGCCAATGCTAGGGGTACTCTTCTTCCCCCTTATCCCCCCGAGCCGCAAAAGGGCCACACACTGTCTAGAGGGTTTGTCTAGCTCCCAGCTTGCCTTGCAAGGCCGAGCTACCACTCCTCTCTGAGCTGGGAAATCCCAACTTCCACAAGTAAATCAGTCAAGTCACTATTCCTGCAGTGTAAAATTACGCTAACAACTCATCCCCTTCATCCTTATCCTTCCTCTATTTTATAGAGTTTCCAACTTCCTTTCTTTCCCTAAATCTCATTTAATTAAAGTTTTAATAAAAAATTCCTAAAAATTCTCCTTCGTACAAGTGTCACCCATTCCCCACATTTCTCCATTAATTATTTTATTTAATTAATTAATTGTCTTATTTCTCTCACCCACCTAGAGTTACTCCTAAAATCACTCCTAGGTGTCCCTAGATTCCATTATAGGTTTTAAAGGCTTTCCCTAAAATGAAATTGCTAAATCAGTTTAAAATTAGAAGGTTCTTAAATGCAGATTCTTTACTAAGTTGGTTTCCCTCTTTTTACCATGAGTTCCCCTCTTTCCCTCTTTAGGTCACCTCCTTTCCCTAATTTCCTAATTTTTATATTTTCCTCATTCCCCTTTCATTAGAGCTAAAAATGGCAGTTGTGCAATTAACCTCTTTTTCCTTTTATGATTAATTTAGTATCTTCCCTTTTTTTTAAACTATCAAAAAAGTTAAAATAATTAAATTTCTTCTTTACACTTTATATCCACAGTTTTTATTTAATTTCTTGCTCTCTTCATTTTACCCCAAAAATCTATGAAGACCAAAATTATTACTTAAGTGGTTTTTATTTTAAATTTTATTATTTTATTTTTATATGGATATGTTCTTAAGGGTA
>SNQJ01S0207134.1:7377-23677 GCA_010110895.2 Picea sitchensis
TGTCCGATAAGCCTCTATCTGAGCATGGGAGGACTCTTCTTGTGTGGCTACAATGGGCATAGCTACATCAATGGGGGTCAATGGTTGAAACCCCAAACACACCTGAAAAGGGATGTGGCCAATAGAGTTGTGGAGGGATATGTTGTAGCTATGTTGAACATAAGAAAGGATTTCATCCTATGTGTGTGGATGTTTGGAATTATACATTTACAAGATATGGACAATAATCATGTTGACTACCTCTGTTAGTCCATCAATCTGTCGGTGGAAGGAAGTCGATTAGTCAGCTTGGTGTCCATCATCGACCATAGGCTGGACCAAAAGGTTCTCAGAAACCTACTGTCTTGATTGGAGATAATAGTCTATGGAAGACTAAACTGAACCCAAACATGTGTGAAGAAGAGCATGGAGGTGGCCTTGATTGTGATGCTCTTTTTGTAGGGTGCCAAAATTTTCATCTTAGAGAATCAATCGATGACCACGGAGACACAATCATTCCCATGCTTGGTTGAAGGCAGAACAAACATGTAGTCCATGGATATGGACTCCCAAGGCCTATCCAGAGTATAAAGAGGGGTGTATAGCCCTTGTTTCCTGATGGTGGTCTTGGAAATGGTGCAGGTAGTGCAAGATATGATTTACTTGTGAACATCTTGTCGAAGATTCGACCAATAAAAATGATTCTGCAATACTGCCACTGTATTTTCTACACCAAAATGTCCCACTGCCTGAATGTAGTGAGCTTCCTGGATCAACTTTGCATGCTCGGTTGAAGGAACACAAAGGTGGATTAGATGACATAATAACCCCTCCTGGAGATGAAAGTTGGGAACTATTTTTCCTGTGCTCAATGTATAATAGGAAGTAGCAAAGTCAGAGTCATTATTGTATAATTATGTCCACCCATATGTCTCATGTCCACAGGAGTTTAGAACTATGGTTAGCGCTGCCACCGGGGGTCGAGTGAGGCAATCTGTGACATGGTTGGTGCTACCCTTCTTGTACTTGATATTCAAGTGGAATTGTTGTAGGTACGTGGACCGCTTATGATGGTTGTCATTTTGTAACTTTCCTTATGTCTGCATGAATTGAAGATTCCTGTGATCAATGTGGATGATTATTTCCTTCCCCAGACTGTAATGCTTCCACTGTCGACATGCCTGCACAATGGAGTACATATGTTTTTCATAGGCAGGGTATCTTCATACAACATCATATATATTTTCACTATGATAGGCTGATGGATTCCCATGTTGAGTGAGGACTGCACTGGTAGCATAATTTGAAGCATCTGTCTCAATCTCAAATGGTCACTGCAGGTCTGGAAAAATGAGGACTGGTGTTGAGTAGAGCCATGATTTCAGATCTTCTAATGATTTACGTTGGGGCACGGACCACACAAAATTGGCCTTCATTCCACCCTTGATCACTTGGCTTAGGACCCAAGCAATATGAGAGAACTCCAACAAAAACTGTTAGAAGTTAGCAAGGCCCAATAAGCTATGGAGCTCAGTCAATGTTTTTAGGGCTAGCCAATCGCGGATGAATTGGATCTTGGATGGATCCACATGTACACACTGTGCATCCATGATGTATCCCAAATATTGGATTCTCTGCATGTCGAAGGAACACTTCTTCAAGTTGGCATATGATTTGTGTTGTTGCAGGGTGCCCAATACCTATTGAATATGCTCCAAATGTTTCTCCCAAGTTTTGTTGAAGATGAGGATATCATCCAAATATACAACCACAAAGGATATTGTGAATGGTCGTAATATATCATCCATCATCCGCATGAACGTGGTCGATGCATTAGTCAAGCCGAAAGACATGACCAACCACTCAAAGAGGCCTTCTTTGGACTTGAAAGTTCTCTTCCACACATCAGTTTGCTCAATTGGCACCTGGTGGTAACCTAAGTTCAGATCAATTTTACTGAAAAACTTGGATCCCTTGAGTTGATTGAGAAGATCATCAATCTGGGGAATTGGGTACCGATTCTTGAATGTGATATTTTTCAGGGCTCTATAATCAATACAAAGTCACCATGTCTCATCCTTCTTCTGTACTAGAACAATTGGGCTCCCACAAGGTGAGGAGCTAGGTCTGATGTGGCCCTTCAGAATTAGCTCATGGATCTAGTGTTTGATTTCTTCATTCTCCAGAATAGAACACATGTATACAAGATTGTCAGGCATAGGGGCACTGGGTGTCAGATCAATTAGGTACTTTACCTAACAGTGCACCGGAACCCCAATAGGCGAGGTGAATATGTCTTTGTACTTCTCTATTATTCTGTCCACCTATTGTTGTTGTGAAGAGAGACCTCGTGAAGAGGTTTTGGTGGTTGTAGTGACCTTCCAATCGAACCGTACAGAGGAAAAATATCTCGGTCTGAGAAACCACCTTCCTACATTGCTTCACAGAGATCAAGAGACTGCAATATTTGGGACTTCCTTCAATACCCTATAGAGTTGATCTCCCAAAGTAATAATGACAATATGGGGCCTAGATTCATAAACAACATGATGTTTCCACATGTATGGTTTTCCTAGAAAAACATCAAACTTCAAGTGGGTAAACATCACACAATACCTCATCTTTGAATGGTTTGATGTCGTAGCGCAGGTGACATTGCTGGCTGACATGGATGTCTTGTCCCTGGCTGAGCCAACCAATGGGTGTATGACTGAGGATGCTATGTTGTTGTCAATTTCAACCTCTTGAAAACCTCTATTGAGATCAGGTTCTTTTGGCTACCACTGTCAACAATGAAATGGAGTGGGGTTCCCTTCACCCACATCTATGAGTGGAAAATATGCTCCCCTTCTTCAGGCTCGTTTGGTTCCTCTGGATGGAATTTTATGGTAGTGATGGTGACACTAGCTTCTGCATCAATTATCCACCTTCCATTTTCTGCCTCGGAATCAAAGTCTAAGTCAGCATCTGAACCCGGGGATTTTTTCTCAACCAACAACGACTATTTGGAGCAACATTCATTAGTATTGTGCTAAGGGATTTTGTGGAACTCGCACCATTTTCCAGTGTCTTTCTTCAACTTCCCATTACCCTTATTTGTTGGTGGCTTGGGCTGGTTATCTTGGGGTTGGCCATCCTTTCTCTATCCTTTGGCCTCGAAGTTAGGGCCAACCTTACCATACTTTGGTCATTGTGGATTTGCAGATTCAAAATCCTACTTGTTCTACCGCTTGAAGTTTTGCTCGATTTTGACAGGATATCGATAAGCGGCTCCCAATGATGAGATGTCCAAAAACTCCATTTCGGTTTGGATGTACGGGTGTATATCCCCACAGTATTTTAGGACCATATGTCTCTCAGAGTATTTGATACCCATATTGGTGCACAAGGTATGGAAAGTATTTTTGAACTCTGACACTGTTTGGCCCCTTTCTTGATGCAGTTTGGTCCATCTCGTGTACGATTCATCATAACTTCCAAATGGGTAATATTGTTCCTTGAGGGCATCAACAAAATCCGCCCAAGTGGGTCCTGGACCAAAAATTCCAGACTCATCCTCAACAAGTTCCTCACAGTAATTCTCCCACCAATATCTGACATTGGGAATGGCCTTAATGAGCGTGAATTTGATTTTTTCATTGTTGGAAAATTTCTGGACAGAGAAATAATCCTCTAGCAGATTTAACCATTTTTCCAAAGCATCGACATCTATTTGGCCTTCAAATAAAGGAATATCAAAGTTAACTTGTACCTTTAAGGGTGTCTCACCTACGAAGTGATTGTTGGTTGAAGGTGCCTCCATTATTTCCAGCAACCATTGAAGGATCTAGGAGGAACTATCCATCATCTCGTTTCTCTATCGCATGAGGACTTCCTTGAGAATAAATTTGAAAGGATCTCCTGTCCTGTCGTACCTCTTTTATTCCACCATGGAAGGTCGCTTAGGCATGAAGGAGTGGTTTTCCTGAAGAGATACAAGCTCAAGACCCAACTCTCTATACCCTGACCTCGTTGGGGACATGTACTAAGGATGACAAGGAGAAGATCGCTCTGATACCACTGATCCAGATTATTTTAGGAACAATATGAAGGCATAGATAAAACAGATTTATAACAAAGAATCACACAGAGATATGGCAATGAACACAATAATACATTAAATCTCAGATTCTATTAATAAATGTCTGAAATACAAAAGATGGTAAAATGCAAAAGCACACAAGCTAGCTAGAATGGTGGTAGTTTATCTACGAGAAGAGATGTGTCGGCTACGCTCATTCACAAGAAGATAGTTACAATGAGTTTCCAAAGGAAATTTTAACATAAATCATAAATAATAAAACCCTAAACATCCAAAAACCTAACCCTAGGAGATGAAGCGCCAAAATTCATGTGGGCCCTGATGGGGTAAGTTGATACATCAACTTCCCGGGGTCATAACTTTTGCATACGATCTCTGTTTTAGGCGCATGATATCCCGTTGGAAAGGTCTATCCAAGGAATACACATTTTTACATCACACTCCAACTATGTTTGAGATATGATTGTGGTGGGACCAAAAAACGTTGTTTAGGGCCTCAAAATGACCCCAGAAGTTTTGAACCCGAAAAGCTAGAAAACAAAATGCCAAAATGGAAATTGGGCTTTGAGCCAGTGGAATAGGTGGGTGGCCATAGATATCCACCTATATCAATGAGAGTAATGGATAATTAATTTTCACTATTATATCTCAAGAGGAATTTGGTCTCTTGTTGGTTTCGATGCATGGAAGTCCTCTAGAATATGAAAGAGGATACATTTAAGTAAAAGTCTTTTTGGGTGCAATGTTTTAGAAAGCAATGATCAAAATTGGATTCAAACCATTGGATTATTATATACTCACTTTATTTGTATACTTTATTTAACCATTTCCATGTGGCGATGTCTGGCTCAATGGAAAATTATTCTCCAACTCCAAAAGGAAAAACATGAAATCCCTCTTGCAAAGATGGAAAACCATTGGATGGATCCCATTTAGAACTCATAAGACTCAACACATTCTCCTTTTGTTCACTTAAATGAATCTAGTGCTTAAGAGTAGTGGAGAAACCACTATAACTATGATATCTCAATAGGCAACTCCACTCTTATTGATTCCCACATAGAGAAGTACCTTTGCAATGGGAAAGACCAAACATTTAAGTAAACGTGTATGTGGGTGCATTATAGTCTTAGAATTGATAGTAGATGCTAGACTCAAACCCTTGAATTACAAACATGTTTTCTTTGGTTGCATATTTTTATTTGACCATTGCCCTGCCTCAGTTTCCATCCCAAAGGAAAAGTCGTATCCAACTCCAAAAGGAACTACACATAAGCCCTCTTGTGAAGATGGATGACCATTGAGTGATCCCATTAAGATGAATCTTGTTTTTAAAAATAATGGATAAGTTTTTATAAGTGTAATATATTGAGAGGCAACTCCCCTTTTGATGATTCCCATGCATAAGAGTCCCTGAGGAATGGGAAATAGGAGATGTTTAAGTAAAATACTTTCTAGGTGCTTTATTTAACAACACCTCCTTTCTTGATTCCCATGCATGGAAGTCCCTATGGAATGGGAGAGATGAGACATTTAAGTAACATTTTTTTTTGAATGAATTCTCTTACAAATTGGGAATCAACACTAGACTCAAACCCTTGGAGTAGTCTAACACATTGTCTTTCTTTGCATACTTTTCTTTGACCATTGTCGTGTGGTAGTTTTTGGCTCAAAGGAAAAGTCTTCTCCAGCTCAAAAAGAAAAAATATGAAATCCCTCTAACAAAGATGGACTACCATTTGGTGTAACCTATTAAGACTCTATAGGGCTCAACACATGCTACTTATGTGCATTGTGATGACTCTAGTTCTTGAACGTAGTGGAAAATCCATTATAATTACTATATCTCAAGAGGCAACTCCCCTCTTGTTGATTCCCATGCATGGAAACCATGAGTCGGATCAATCACTAACGTTTTGGAAAGGGAAAGATGAGACATTTAAGTAAAATTCTTTCTCAATTCATTGTGTTTGAAAGTGGCAATTGATGTTGGAATCAAACCCTTGGATTGTGAACATGTTTCCTTTCGTTGAAATTCTTTCTCAATTCATTGTGTTTGAAAGTGGCAATTGATGTTGGAATCAAACCCTTGGATTGTGAACATGTTTCCTTTCGTTGAATACTTCACTTTGACCATTTCCATGTGTTGATTTCTAGTCCAAAGGAAAAGGCTTCTCCATCTCCAAAAGAAAAAACACAAAAGTCTGCTTGCAAAAATGAACATCCATTGAGTGGACCACATTAAGACTTCTTAAAACTTAACACATGCTCCTTTCACGTACTTTGATGACTCTAGTGCTTAAAAGTAGTGGAAAAGTCATTATAACTACTATATGTCAAGAGACAACTTCCTTCTTGTTGACTCCCATGTATAGAAGGCCATAAAATATGAAAAAAAAAACATGAATCAGTTTCCTTATATAAAGAACCAGATCCAATTTCATTGCCTCACCAAATACAAAAGTAAATAAATAATAAAAATAAAAAACAAATACTTAAAAAAAATTACACTTTAAAAGAAAAAATTTTAAGAAAAACACAAATGTAAAAAACTATTTTGATGAAAATAAAAATGTAAAAATGAGGACCAACGAAGATACATGGTTACATTGGTAAGTAACGATTCAAACTTAGTCAAACCCTCAAATACCAACCCCAAATTAATTTTAATTGTAGGGCTATAATTCATGTGATGAATATATTTTGTATCTTTTGTGTTTTTTTTTTTAATTATGTTTTAATTTATTAAAACAAATTATTTTACTATTTTACCTTAGATTTTGACTATTCATATTTAATAATTAAATGTAATAATAAACAATTTTTAATATTTTAAGAATATTCTTATTGTTATTAATGTTATTATTATTAGTTCCCCGCTATAGTAATGAGTTTGTTATTGATTTAATATTAATTTGCTTTATATTATAAATTTGTATGTGAAGTATAATGCTTCAACTTAAGAAAACATTTTTTTTTTTTTAACATAATAAAAATATTTGTTTTCTCATTTCTAATTGATTAATATATTTCCACTTTTTTAAGATTTTCTAATATTTAAAATTAATTTCACATAATCAATAAAATTGGTTATAAGTACCTAATACCTTTTATATCAAAAAAAATTAAGAAAAAAAATGTAAAATGGACATGTGCTTTAAACATTTCTTTTATCATTAATACAAAGTGTACTCCTACTAGATTAATACAAAAATGATATACATATAATTAGGTATGATGATATATGTGTAATTTTTTTTAATAGTAATGTTGAATTTCTTTTTAAAATGAAATAAATTAGTAAAAAATATAGTTAAAGACAAGACAAAATGTTATATATATATCCTAATGATTTTGATTTTTTCTTTAATAAAGACAAATAATAATTATAGTAAATTGACAATGGTTTTATAGTAAATTGACAATTGTCTAGCTAGTTCAATGATCCCATTCCAAATTTATCTCATGTGACACACTCCATTTCCATAAATTCTATTTCAAGTAGACTGTTGCCATATAACCCTTGTTAATCTAGAAAATGACTACCATACTCATTTTTAGTTTAAAAAGAAATATTCTTTTTTATTAGCTTTGTATCATATTATTAATGCAAAAATGAGTACCCATATCTTATTTTAAAAACGTTTTTTTTTTCAACCTATGGTTATTTATTTATGTTCACATATGTATTATTTATGTAAATTTAGCAATTTTTTATAAATGCATTGTTTAACAAAGTAGTGAGTGAATCTTATTAAGAATTTTTACTCATTTTTATTTAAAAAGCAAACGTTGTTTTTAAAATCCATTTATTTATGTATTATTTATGTTCACATATGTATTTATGTAAATTTAGTAATTTTTTTTTTATAAATGCATTGTTTCAAAAAGTAGCGAGTCATTTTAGTTTAAAAGCAAACGTTGTTTTTGAAAATCTATTTATTTATGTTCACATATGTATTTATGTAAATTTAGTATTTTTTTTTTTTGTAAATGCATTGTTTCAAAAAGTAGTGAGTGAATCTCATTAAGAATTTTTAGGACTCAAGATATGCTCCTTTGGTGTAATGTAATGTCTCTATTATTTAAGGGCAAGTAATGTAATGATTCTATTACTTAAGCATAGTAGGTTAGTGGATAAGTAGATGTAATTGGGATATCTCAAGATGTAATTTTATCTTCTTATTAATTTTCATGTATCTTCTTATTATTAATTGTTTTATGTCCTGATTTTTTTTTTTTTTTCATGTTTTATGTTTTATTATTAGTCCTTTGTCGAAGGTGTAGAGGGATGATAGCGATTGATAATTCGTTGAATTCATATTACTAGTTTGTTGTTTGACCACAAATATTTGTATAATATTTAATTTTTGGAACTAGGGAACTAAACACATTAATTTTTATATAATAAAAACCCATATTCCAAGTAGATCCGATTGAATATCGCATTGAGGTGTTATTGTTGGCTTCACTATTCCTAATGTTTGATATGCTAGCATATCCAAAGCTTTTGATCATATACGCGGTTTCCTCGAAGAAGTTTTTTCTTGAAATGTTTGATATCCAAAGTTTTGAAGATAGATAGTCATTTTTTTTTTTTTTTTTTTTTTTTTTTTTTTTTTTTTAGTTTTATTTTATTTTTACATAGTGTTTATTGTTTGAACTATTGTTACTAATATTTTTATTATTGTTATAAAATAATAAAATAAATGTTTTTTTAAAATGAGATCCTGCCACACCCATTCTTTCTTAAATGTTTACGAAGCATTTCTGACATACTTAAATGTTACCTAACATGCCTCACAGCCTCAAATGTTTACTTAACAAGCCTGTTACAATACATTTTATTGAGTTATTTTTATATGCAATGTTCTATGCACTCAATTTGGGCAATATTTTACTTTAGCGAGTTGTTGGTTCATTGGTTCATGCTTGCTTATTGCATGTTCACCGATTTCTTATTTGCATGTTGTTGTTGTTCTTGTTTTGCATGTTCGTCTTGTTGCGCCGGTAACGCTTTGGGGTTCCACAGGAATCGCTGACTGAACTACCATTCCTCGTTGCTCCCCATTAATCCGCGTGTTTAAGGTGCCGTGGTTTAGCTTTTGCTTTCTATTTGCAGTGTGTGGAAATTTGACCATCGGGATGCCTAAGTCGAAATCATCTTGAAGAACATCTTTGTATGTGAGTGTGAGAAAAAATAATGATTTGCGATGCATCACCGTATCGTGATGGAGGTAGGTTATGTTAACATTGGCCTTATGTCGCTCTCTGCTGATGGGCAGTTTAAAAAGTTGTGATTACTTTTCTTTGCTATCCTCAGAGTTTGCAGTGTGGAAATTTGACCTTGGGGATGTTCATCAGAATCCTCTTGTAGAACATCTTTTTATGTGAGAAGAAAATACGATTCCCTTTTCCCCGGTATGGGGCCATAGGTCTATGGAGGTAGGTTTTGTGTTGAACATTGGCAATGAGGAATGAGATGAAGAAAACATTACAGTCTTTCTTCTCTAGTTGTAGTAATCGCATACAAAGATGGACCACAAGAGGAATTTTATGGCTCCTAGTTGTGCTTTTCTTATATTTATTTATGTAAATTTAGTATTTTTTTTTTGTAAATGCATTGTTTCAAAAAGTAGTGAGTGAATCTCATTAAGAATTTTTAGGACTCAAGATATGCTCCTTTGGTGTAATGTAATGACTCTATTATTTAAGGGTAGTGGATAAGTAATGTAATGATTCTATTACTTAAGCATAGTAGGTTAGTGGATAAGTAGATGTAATTGGGATATCTCAAGATGTAATTTTATCCTCTTATTAATTCTCATGTATCTTTTATTATTAATTTTTTTATGTCTGATTTTTTAATTTTTTCATGTTTTATGTTTTATTATTAGTCCCTAATGGCTGTAGAGGGATGATAACATTGATAATTCAAGAATTCATATTAGTTTTTTGTTTGACCACAAATATTTGCATAATATCTATTTTGGAACTAGGGAACTAAACACATTAATTTTTATATAATAAAAAGTACCATGTCATGGTCTGATTGGATAACAAATTGGAAGTCTTATCGTCAATTTCACTATTCCCAATGTTTGATATGTTAGCATATCCAAAGTGTTTGATCATATACGGTCTTTCTAAGTTGCTTTTTTCTTGAAATGTTTGGACATCCAAAGTTTTGAAGATAGATAGTCAGCTTTTTATAAGTTGACTTCATATAAGTATGTCCTTTGAATAAATATATTTTTTTTTTTTTTTTTTTTTTTTTTTTTTTTTTTTTTTTTTTATTTTTATTATTGTTATAAAATAATAAAAAATAAAATGTTTTCGCACTGCAGAGATCCTAATAATCGCATTCTTTCTTAAATGTTTACGTAGGTAGGCCTCGGCTGCACTTTAAAATGCGTACTTAACGCTTACTTAACGTACTGGCATAAATACATCTTTATTGAGTTATTTTATGCAATGTTCTACAACAATGCTCCACAATATTTTCTTTTAGCCGAGTTTTGGTTCACTAGTTCATGCTTGCATCTTTCATGTTCACCGATTCTTATTTGCATGTTGCTGTTGTTCTTGTTTGCATGTTGGTCTTGTTGCGGTTTGCACACTTGGGATTCTCGCGAATCGCCGATTGGAACTTTCACCATTCTCGTCGCTCCCCATTAACCCGCGTGTTTGGTGCCGTGGTTTAGCTTTTCTTTCTATTTGCAGTTTGCAAGTAAGAAATTTGATCAATGGGATGCTCATGTCAAATCATCTTGAAGAACATCTTTGTATGTGAGGAGAAAATACGATTTTAAGCATGTACCGCAATTTGATGGAGGTAGGTTGGTGTGTTGAACATTGGCCTTATGGTCGCTCTCTCGTTGTTGGGCGTGTTTGGTGCTGGGTGATTAGTTTTGCTATCTCAGAAGTTTGCGTGTGGTACCGACCTGGGAATGCCTTAGTCAGAATCCTCTTGTAGAACATCTTTTCATGTGAGAAGAAATCACGCATTCCCCTTTTCCCTCGGGTAAGGCCGCTGTGGCTCATGGAGGTAGGTTTTGGGTCAAACATTGACAATCGTGAACTTAGACCTAAGATAACATTACAAATTCTTCTATGGTCGTGAAAGTAATCACATACGCAAAGATGGACCGCAGAAGAGGAATTTTATGGCTCCTAAGCTGCTTTTCTTAGTTTCTTGCACAGAGGCAGGCCTTTGGATGGTCTTGCCAACTTTGAATTTTACCTGGCAGGTCTCATAGCATGGAATATTTGGTTAACAGATGTGTTACAATACATTTTTATCTGATTTTTTTGATACAATCTTGTGTGCAGTGAATTTCCTGGACGACTGGTTGGTACTTGCTTCTTAGTTCGCTGGATGTTGCTTGTTGTTGTTTGATTCAACTTTGTAGTGTTCAGGTCCTGCGACTGCAGCTGGGCCTTTTGGCGCTTCTTAAATGGGTTGTTATTTGTTGGTTTCTATTGTTTGCTTAAACTTTGCAATGTTGGGGTGTTGCATCTACTGTTACATGGTTTCATAGTTGGCTCCCTAGAAAATACTATTAAGATGGGTGTAAATTACATCTCTTATGGACTGAACCAGAGTTTGTCGGGTTCCAACTATATTTCATAGCTGGAAATATTTTTCCTATTGTCAATGTATTTCTATGGGTTCATAGTTATGAGAGTAGGTGTTGTTGTGTGAGTAATAAAGTTCTTCTCTCCCTTTCTTTTTCCTCTTGTAAGCTTTCCCATTTTTTCCTTTTGTTCTACCCGTCTATTATGCATTTATGGTGCTATGGTTTGCCACATTTTTGTGGTCACAGGTTCCCGGGGTGACCAGTTAACAAATCGTCATCTTCATCTATATCTTCACATCACAAGTCCAACAAACCATCATTCGTTTGCATATTTATCCAATTTCTTCTAGACTTGCCCATTTTTCCCTTTTGTTCTTACCCTCTGTTATGCGTTTTTTGGTTCTATAATTTGTCATGTTTCTGTGCTCGCGGGTTCCCGACATGAAGAACTGGAAAATCATCATATCCATCTATATCTTCACATCGCGAGTCCCACCGACTGCCGTTCGTTTGCATACTTGGCCAATTTTATGAACGCGGTTCGCCTATAGGTGCTATCAAACTTTGGTAACCCGTTTTCGGGGTATGCATCTTGCACCCAAAACTTTCGTGCTGTACAATTCGACCCCAGACTCCTCGAAATCACAACCCTACCTCTACCTACAATGACTCCGTCTGTTTGACCTACCTTTCCATACTTAGTCGAGTCTTCAAAGTTTCGTGGGTTCACGCGTTCCTGGGTTTAGAAAAGTTTAAAAGCATTTTTCCTATCCTCTCCATCCCCGCCACCTTCCGTCCTTCCCAATGCACATTAATTATGATTTTAAAAGTGACAACTGACGAGACAGGTTCGAAAAGATTGGCTTTAATAAGCGAAACTCTCGAGGACATCTCCCATTAAAATGCATAAACAAGTGAATATTATGGGATCCTATAATTTATTTTGAGTGCATTTTAAATTTTCCAAAAATGTTGGCTATTTTATATTTTTAAAGGCATCATCATAGTAACAGTGCAATCTTGTACTACCACGCTGTCATCCACGAACGTGTTATCCACAGAGGTATTGATTTCATGTTGCCCTTTAATACTGTGCGTATGTTACAAGTTGTCATATTTGAGAATCTGCTTGGATATGGGAATGTTAATATGTGCTATTAGTGACTATTCAATGCACACATTTGAAAATATTGGCATTAATAAGCGAAAATATCGAGGGCATCTGCCATTAAGATGAATTAAACCAAAATATACAGAAGATTATATTGTCATTCTCTAGTGTTGATTTTAAATACTTATTCCCATTTCTCTCTATCATCAAAGAGTTTGGCTTTAAGGTGCCTTCGTTGTAATGTTCCTAGTCATGGACATGCAAGACAACTTAGAGATGCCATTGAAGCCCAATTGAAAGATGAGAGAATGGTTTTATGTGACATCGGTTTTGAGTGAAAAAAAACTCTGTTAGCCAACATAAACTCAGATAGGAAAAAAAAAACAAGTATCTTCTGATTAGTGTTCTCCCTTTGTTCGATGCTTTGGTTGGTTGAAAATCCTGCCTGGAGATTTGTTTGTTAATCTTGTTAGTTTTCTTGCTAGGTGTTGGAAGGGATTTTTAGGTCACTTGCAAAATGTTCCTTCATTGAAGTATATAGTTTCTTCCAACAACACGGATTTGGCAAGTGTATCAAATTCTGCAGAGCACACAATAATTTGTGTTCCGTCAGAGGAGTCACACTTACAGTTACTTGCAAAATGGTCTGTAATATTCGGAAATGACGCCAACAATTACTTCATTCGTGAATAAACTCATAAGGAAATTATACATTTGGATCATCACGAGTATGGGAAACTATATGGGTGGTTAAAATGACATCCTAAAATTACAGAAGTTTATATTTCAAAGTTTGTTGAGCTACTTCTGGGTGTGGAAACAAACTTCACAGAAAGCCATATTCTTTGTCAAAGTTTGTTCGATGTCCTATGGATGTAGTTATAGACTCCACATACAATCAACTTTCTATCGCTACTGCACATATTTCCTTTTTTACTATTCCTGTGCATATGATTGCATCTTGGGCAGTGTTAACCCCAAGCGTGCAAACTGCAACAAGGGGCTGGAAATTAAAATAGTGCCTTTTCTTTCGCATGCCCATGTATCTCGGTTAAGTTATTCTGTTCCACGACTTCTTACACTTGACATTAGTATCAGTAGTGATCAAAAGTGGATTGTATGTCAAATCTGTTATTGCATCAAGAGGTCGCTCAACACTCTTTGACATAGAAACTGCTTGTCTGTCAATTCTGTTACAGTTACTTGCAAAATGGTCTGTAATATTCGGAAATGACGCCAACAATTACTTCATTCGTGAATATAATCAGAAGGAAATTATACATTTGGATCATCACGAGTATGGGAAACTATATGGGTGGTTAAAACGACATCCTAAAATTACAGAAGTTTATATTTCAAAGTTTGTTGAGCTACTTATGGGTGTGGAAACAAACTTCACAGAAATCCATATTCTTTGTCAAAGTTTGTTCGATGTCCTATGGATGTAGTTATAGACTCCACATACAATCAAATTTCTATCGCTACTGCACATATTTCCTTTTTTACTATTCCTGTGCATATGATTGCATCTTGGGCAGTGTTAACCCCAAGCGTGCAAACTGCAACAAGGGGTTGGAAATTAAAATAGTGCCTTTTCTTTTGCATGCCCATGTATCTCGGTTAAGTTATTCTGTTCCACGACTTCTTACACTTGACATTAGTATCCGTAGTGATCAAAAGTGGATTGTATGTCAAATCTGTTACTGCATCAAGAGGTCGCTCAACACTCTTTGACATAGAAACTGCTTGTCTGTCAATTCTGTTACAACTTTGGCATAAAACGTTATGTAATTTTAGAATGTTGATTCAAACACGCATATAGTTTCTCATGTTCGTGGGTATCCATGATCCGAAGGGGTTTTTCATCCTCCAAATTCTATGATCCAATATGGTACATGGTTATTAATCAATGGTGTAAAGAACATCACATATACTAAACTCCTTTTTATGTCTCGACACATAAACTAAACTTCTTTTATGTTGCTGCCACATTCCATATGAGATATGAGATTTCACCATATGAGATATGTTACACGGTGAAACATTTGATGGGGATTGATTATAGCACATATGAGACAAGCTGCGCAAAGGTTTGCAATATCGAAATGGTTATATATATATATGCTTTGTACAGATTAGAGCATGATTAAGTCGCGTACATCCGAGCTCTGTAATATGACGTGGCAGAACATAAAACATTGGTACAAGGTTCAATCATTGTTGCTTAGCGTTGGATCTCAGCCGCACAACGATGTTTATGGTAATCCATTATGCACATTTCGAAGGCCATGGTGTAACGAACAGCCTGGGCTCGCGCAGTAACGTGGCATGGAATTTTTGTGCACCGTTTGATGAATCTGTTCAGCAATTAGCAATAACCTCCCACTTAACTGTTCCATTGAGGTGATTCTGCCATTCATAAAGGAATGATTGCCACGTTTAAAACAACATGCTGTTTTGGAGCTCGACTGGGAATGAACGGACGCATCATTTCTGTTGTAACATGACTGTGCCGCATCATTTATGTTATGGAAATTAACAACGAGTCTTTTTCTGTTGCAAGACCCGTATGCTATATAGTATGGTTCAGCCCGTGTGCAGAAGAAGAGAGAGTTCTGGAGTTTTTGCTGTGAAGCGTTGTTGCTTTAATAGAGTCGACTACTTTCTGTTCAAGCGTGGTTTTCTTGCTGTCGAAAGCCTGTTGTGATTTCCAGGAAGCGTAGTCTTGTAGACTTTTGCACAGTTTTCCTGTTTTTATAGTCTGCTTCTCATATTGCTGAAGATGTTATTGTAACCATTTATGTACCATTTTTTAAGATTAATTGGATCGGTACCCATTGGAGAGGGACCCGGAGACGTAGCCCAGTGAAGGGGGTGAACCCCGTTAACAATTTCAGTGTTTTGAGACTCTTTCTGCTGTGTTTTTTTTTTCATTCTTTGTTCTGTGTTTTTCGTTTCCTGTTATCTTCATTATGTACAGTGTTGCATTGTCAGATTACAGTCTTTATTTAGAAGCTGAAAGTATATAAACATGCTGAGCATTCATAGTATTTAAAAAAAATGCACTTAACATTTAGATCCTACGGATCAAATTAATGGTATCAGATCTTGGTTTACTGTAGTGCAAGACTGTGAATGCTTACCAGGTCAAAATATCATCTCGGTGAAGGAGAATTAGTTGAAGGCGACCCTGAGACTGGTGCTAGAAAAACAATCCCAAAAACCATGTCTTCTACACGAGGGGAAGAAGGACATGAGGAACGGGAGAAATCTGTTCTCACTAAAACCGAGTTTCTAGAGGCCTTTATCAACATGAAAACTATGGTGGAAATTCTTTTTGAAGAACGTGCAGAAAAGAAGAAGAAGGAAGATGAAACTTCGTCTAAAGATGCAGAAGTAAAGAGCCAAGAGAAGGGTAAAGGCGTAGGTGATGATGATCATACTGATACTAATAAATCCTCTTCCTCCTCTCATTTGAATAATGCTAATATGCCATATTTCAAACTAGATGTGAAATTTGAATTACCTATCTATAATGGAGACTTAGAT
>SNQJ01S0207135.1:11732-23679 GCA_010110895.2 Picea sitchensis
CTCCAAGTCTCCCAACTCACTCTAGTGCTTCAACTCATCACATGGCCATATTCCTTATCTTGAGTCTACAAAAAGGTGCATCCACTTCATCACAAACCAAAACTTCTCCACTTCATGATCACTTCTACGATCACCCTCTGTGATCACTTCTGTGATCATTGTTGTGATCAACCTTTTTTATCAATATTGCAGTTAAACATGCAAAAAATCATGTGTTTTTCCACTTTGCTAAAGTGCTCGGTTCACCCAAAGAACTCTACGCCTGGTATTCTCAAGGTGTGCACACAGTTCTAGCACTTACTTCTGTCACAAATGAAACCAACCAAGTTTGCACCTAGACTATCTCTACGAAAGGTCAATCCACCTTACCAAACCTTCACCAAGTTTGTTCCTAAACTGCTTATGTGCTACGCCCCCCCATCCCCACCATTTTCACCATCGTAGTAGTAGAGAGTGCTTCAATCTTTGATACCATCTATCGTCGAGATAGTGGTGAACATCTCACCAACCCTTCTTCAAAATATATGACGAACAAGCTATGATACCATATGTCATGAAGGTGACAATGGTGAAGAGCTCACCAAACTGTTTTCAAATTTTTCTCTAATACCATATTTCATCATGATAGTGGTGAAGAGCTTGCCAACCCTTCTTCAAATTATGTGATGCACAAGCTATGATACCATTTTTCACGTCCCCATGGGATATTTTCCCCAATCCTATGATTGTGCACCTCATAAGGATGTGTGACACCATGACGGTTCTCACTTGGCTGCTTGGCAANTGCCAACCCTTCTTCAAATTATGTGATGCACAAGCTATGATACCATTTTTCACGTCCCCATGGGATATTTTCCCCAATCCTATGATTGTGCACCTCATAAGGATGTGTGACACCATGACGGTTCTCACTTGGCTGCTTGGCAACACCAAGGATACTTTGTCGGGACTACGCCTATTCACATAGAACATACCCATACTCTGTTCTATGCTACAAGTGAGTCACACTCCTACTCTAATGCAACTCACTTGTATACTTAGATGATATTTTAATAGCTTAACACTTATTCATTTAAGAATAAATCCATGAAACAAAGAGAACACTTGCAAAACAAACAAGAGATGCATAGATATAGTGCAGGTGGCACAAGATGTGACTAACACCTGGATAAGTCTTATTATTATGAAATGGTTACAATATGAGCACTATCGACTCGGTGTACAACTTGGGAAGAGTCACACAACTCGCCTCACCTCACCAAGACACTCATACACAGATTCATCACATCAAGACTCATCCATCGCAACAACTTTCGCAAATCCTACACTGAACCCCAAACATGCATCCACCTCAGACTCATCGCCTCTTCTATGTAACAAGAATTCACACAAACCTATGGTTCTGTCTCATAGCATGCCTCACCTAGACCTACGATAAGACTTCCCCAACTCCAAATTCACCCTGCCTACTGCTAGACTCAACCTAAATAAGGTCACCCCAACTCTATACATAGAATCACCTTAAGGAAGCACAATTCCTCCCATATGGAGCGACTTGGCCCCTTGAGGGAGCTCACCCAATATGCCATAGAACCTCAGAGATTATCTTTTCGTCTTTTCTCTCTCTCTACCTTCTTGGTTGTGCACCTTGTGCTCTTATCTGGACTCCAAACATCACATTTTTGAATTGTCACATCCTTTGGGTGTGTCGTGCCCCTTTGCGGACCAATGAACCCAAATGAATCAATGTGCCCCATTCGTAGATTGATGCCAAACAAACATGTGTTCTAGTAAACCTTCGCGTCCCTTGGGACCAATGCGCCCCAACCTTGGGTGCGGTCCTCATGTCAATGTGCCCCAACCTCTTTGGTGCACCCCTTCTCCTGGATTCTTCCACCCCATGTTTGCCTCATGTTTGGGAAAGCCCCTTGGCATGCTCGTGTTCCCAAGGTGTCCACTTTCCCAACTAGTGAAACTCTTGGGTTCTAGAGCAAGCTCAAATTTCATCTCCATGAGGACTTGCGAAAGGTTCTCATGCCCTTCTAGCCAAGTACCTTACAATAGCCATATTAGGCATGTGTAACAACTTGTCATAGTTTTTAATTCATGGGAAAATAGGATGTAGACCTATGAATAATACTTTGTTCAAGAAATTCTCAAGACAACAAGTAAATTCTTGTTGTGAGAACTCCTATTGCAGCTATAGATTTCTGGAGTCCCCAACACAAAGATTACTATCCAACATGTTCTAGAGCCCTGGAGGGAAGTGGAATAGCATGAGGGATTGTATGGTAGAGAAGGGTATCCCATTCTTTGGGTTGTATAGGTTGAGGGGAAGAGAACTGGAGGATTGGAATGGTTGTAGGAATTAGTTGATGAAAGGGGAAAATATATGGCTTTAGGAACCACCATATCTTGTGGATTCATAGCTCCAACTCAGGGATGACTTGTTGTTGAGAACTGGAACAACAAATCTATTTTTGGGTGGAACGTTTATCCTCTACAATGGGTTTCATATTTGCTAATATAAGTGTCCATAACATTGTTTTTATTTCTATTGAATGTTGAATTAATTGTTATGCATTTCATTCAGATTTTATCATAATTATTGCTATATGCTATGGGTAAATGTTGCATTCAAAACTACGTTTTATATGATTGAATGTTCTTGTGTATGTGTTTAATTGTTGTTGCGCATTTTTAAATTAATTCCACTCATGTTTTTAATTAATATATACGATTTCATGAGAAATTTGTTTATTGTGCTATGTATTTTCCGCATTTAGAATTGCTATCAGATTTCTTATTTTTGTAGTTTTTGGTAGTAGCGTGACCTAGCTTGGAGACTGGGTATGTTACAAAATTGGGATAAGAAGGAGGATTTACAAAGAAATAAAAAGACAAGTAAGAAGGCATTATCCCTATCCCCTTTAACATATCTCATTTATTGATGTCTTTTATTTTACAAAAAATAGTGTGAAGATGAAGAAAGATCTTTGCAACTATCTTTTATTCAAAAAAATGTCAAGTTAATAACCTGATCCTAAATAAGTTGTGATTAATATGCATGTGTATTTCAATGTGCTTCATGAAACTAAATGCACAATGTTGAATTGTATGCCTAGAAACATCTTAACCATGATGGAGTCCATCAAAATGTACCCTTAAGAAAACAAAGATGCCACACACAAATCAACAAAGATGACAAAAGTTTATAGCATAAGCATAAGTGATCAGAGTGGATGTAAGAACCCATAAATATGTCTATGAGTATTCATTGAAAAACGACATAAAATATGACAATGTTGAATTTGAAAAGATCAAATAATGTATGTGTTGAAGATCTATAAGAATACTCCAACAAAACCAAGAATATGTACTCCAAACAATACATATCAAAATAGTATTTCATCACAAAATTGTATGTACAAATTATACAAAAGAAGATGCCATCACAATTATCAAGGGAGTTGAGGATCCTAATATTAAACATGGAAGCTCTATAAGGGAAAAAAATATCAATGATCAAAGATTTGGGAAAATAGTGGTTCCAACATACAAAGCTAGAAGAAAACAACAAATTTGAATAAATCCCTTGAGGATGACACTAAATGAATCCATGAACCTTGTTGATTTTGTTAAGCCACGCAATCCTCTTCAAAGAATCGAAAGAGGAAAGTTTTATTCCCAAAGTGATATTGTATACTCCCTTACTTCTCAACATCTATATAGGATTCCCATGAGTAGTAAGTAGCATTGGGTTTTTTATGCAAGAGTAATTCAGAGGATATTAATCATATCTTTATAGATTGTGTGTTTACAAAAAATATCTGGGAAAGATTAAAATTCACTCTGAAAATTAAAAGGAAGTGGGAAGGTAAGGATCTGTCTGAATTCTTCTTTCATTGGATTAAAGACAAATCGGTTTTTCCTTCGCTTGCAGCTATTACTTGTTGGTTTATATGGCTCGAGAGGAACATAGCTACTTTTGAAAATTTGTTTCCCTCGGCGCATTCAGTGATGTTTAAGGTATTGGGTCTTTATAAGCTACATTCATTGACTCAAGTTGATGTTCCCATTAAGGATTGTATGATTCTGTATTCAGATGGTTCCTCCATTGTGTTTTTTGATGGGGCAGCAAAAAGTGACAAACTTTCTTGTGGAGCTGGGAGTGTGATAAAAATAAGGGAGTCTATTGTTTATAGATGGCACCTTAATTGTGGCGAAGGTATTAACACGAAGTTTGAGCTCTTGGGTATTTGGGAAACACTTACCTTAGCTAGCCATCTATCTCTTCCAAGATTAGAAGATTTTGGTGACTCCGGAGTGATTATCGATTGGCTCAATGACAGAGGAAAGCTAAATGTTTGTTCCATTGAAGGCTGGAAGATTCGTACAAAATCTTTGATCAAGAAGTTTCGGGTTATTAGCTTCCACCATCTTTATAGAGACTTCAAAAAAGAGGAAAACAAGCTATCAAAAGTAGCCTTCCTGGTACCTGAAGGAAAGATAATTTATTATCTGTGGGAACCTGGTGGAGCAGGTCCATTGAATCATATGGATTTTTTTTTATTATTGTCCAGTATTGAGCATATTAGCATTTTCAGTTGTATGTTATATAGTTCGAAACTGTTTTAAACTTCCTGAAGGGAATATATTACCTTTTTGTGTTTCTGCCTTCGATGTTACTAAGTTATGCACTATATGTAAGCTATCTATGTATGTCAAATCTTATATCCAGTCATGCTTTTTGGAATGGGCTTTGGCCTTGGATGTTACTATGTAAAAAAAATTATATCTGAATATAATTTTGTGTTAATTTTCATTTGGAAAAAAGTAGCATTGGGTAGGTGGATTTTGTTCAAATTAACCATAATGCAAAAAACTGATCACATGGTTGTAACAATAAAAAAATAATTGGGTAGGTGGATTTTGTTCAAATTAACCATAATGAAAAACAATGATCACATGGTTGTAACAATAAAAAATAATTACACCAGTACAAATCACACCAAAAATAATACACATATTAAATACAATAACCTTTCTGAATACAATAGAAAAATAAAAAAAATTATACACATATTAAATACAATAACCTTTCCGAATACAATAGAAAAACAAGGTTGTGTGGCAACGTAGTCCCTACCAATGAGGTTACAAAGTAAATTGTGGAAAATGGAGTCGAATTGTAAATGACGGAAGTGTTTGCTGCAAAAGGTACATCACGGAAATGTTGTGTGCAACATGTATATCATGGAACATGGGGCATAAAATTCCGTTAGTGTTAAGGCGCGACCCCACGGAGGAAGGTAAATTGTGAAAAATGGGGCCGAATTGTAAATGACGGAAGTGTTTGGTGCAAAATGTATATCACAGAAACATGGGGCATAAAATTTCGTTAGCGCTGAGATGCAACCCCGCGGAGAGATATGAAACTACAACCAATATGTGGCAATCATCATGAAGCACGGGTGGTATCCATGTAGTAAATGACGCTTGGCATGTAGAGAACCATTTATTTTTTTAAAGTATATAACAATAAACAATGTGTTCATAGTGAAAGAAAAAATTTGGAAATTTATCCATGTAGCAAATGGCGCTTGGCATGTAGAGCAGCATTTAATTTTTGAAAGTATATAACAAAATACAAATTTGTTCATAGTGGAAGAAAAAATTTGGAAATTTAAATGCATTTGTCATATAGACTAGTAAAAGATAAAAATGTATGAAGACATAAATTTAAAAGGAGATAAGAAAACAGTTTTATTTGAAATATGTYAAAAAATAAAAGTTTGTTACATACTACTGGAAATTTTGAAATATATAAAAAAATAAAAGTTTGTTACATATTAATAGAAATTTCAATGTGTTTGTCATGTAGACTRGGATTGGGGCTCCTRCGGACCATTAGAGAAATATGTACAAGAAACAGGACTGTAGAAAGAAGATAGAGTGCAGTACTTGCAAAAAAAATAAATTGAAAGGTATAAGTGTTTGCCAAGACATTTCTATTTAAAAAAGTGGAATAAGTGGGTTGATAAACAAAGCAGGATGTGATCAGTATACTTACAGTGATGGTACATATGCCCTTTGGCTATTTTCTTGCGGCTGTCATTTCATTGATGTCGTCGATGGCTGCTGGAATCCTGGGAACTGCCTCTTGCCTTTCATCGGTGACTTGCTTCAATTGAATTTTAAGCCATTCTTCAATGTAGATTCTCATTGGGGCGATGTTGATCTCATTCTTGATTTTTGTGTTGAAAATATCGTTTTCTAATTCCCGAAAGTCAATAGAAATATTATAGAGAGCCTGATGAATTTCCTCATTCTATACTGAATAGTTGAATAGCCAGTAGTCGACATGACCTTGATCATATTCAAGGACGATGTAAAAAATTTCCAGAGACAATGCCTTAAATATATCAACCTGTTTATCAAACTCTTTCCTAGTTAAGGGCAAGGAGTTTGTGATATGGCTTGTCCACATGACTGAACAATGAGATGCAGGTTCTTCACTTTTTATTTCCATCGTGCATTTAATTGACTGATCCTATTTTTGGATGGAAGATATTGTTGTATTCTTTTTGTTTCTGTCATATTGTTGACAATGGTGCCAAAAGGAAGGACTGTCTTTAAATAGAAATTTTCTATGTTTGATTAAACTACGTGCCCTGGTTCCAAGGGAAGTGATGGTTTGTGATGTTTTCAATGCCTCAGTAACCAATTCCATTATTTTCTTGATATTATTCTCCACATATCCTCTACAAGATGTGAGGAGGTTGGAGGATGATTTTAAGTTGGATGTAGGGGTGGTAGGCATGGATATTTCCAAAGGATTGACAAAAAAATGGCATAGGAATCAAAGCCTCTTCCAATTCCTTGACCCGGTCCTTTAGTTTGGAATTCTCGGCCTCGATGCCTCCAATGGAATCATGAAGTGCATCTCCACTCGCATTGTGAATTTGATAGATTTGGGACGACCACATGTTGGCAAGGTCAACCTCTGAACGATATTTTCCTTTCTTATTTTTTACATCTTTTTTTCTCAATTATCAATTTCTTGGACTGGCTGTCAAAAACAACGTTCTGGAACACGAAGGATTCATCTTCATAAAAAAAATTGGTATCGGATATGTCCATTGGATGGTTATGTTGGATGGTGTCTCCAGGCTGATCAGGGTAGCGAAGCATGCTATCAAGATCAGTGTCAAGTTCCATGTTCTCACTCTAAATTTTTGGCTCTTCCGTCTGTCCCACATTTTTTTTTCTCTTCTTCTCTACTGGAATCTTGTGAGAACTATCAATTTTAGATTGAGGGCGGTCATTATCTCCTCCTTTGTTTGAAGAACTCTGAGTTTCTTTTTTGTTGTGGTGGGCCGTTGGAGCGATGCTCCAGGATGTTGTACTTTTTTTAGTGTTATTTTTCGATTGAACACTCTTGTCACCAGGGCCTTTCCCCTATTGTGTGTACAATTTTGTGTAGCTTTGCACTGTGTCTAGGTCGTTGGTATCAAAAGCAAGAGCATTTCCGCCAGTGTCACTATTTTCGAGAAAATATTTTTTGAAAAAACAATCGTCGAGGCCAAGTGTTTGTAAATGTTGTTGAAAAATATTATCGGGGTCGAACCCTCTTATGATTTCAACATATATCAGGCTGAAGATGTTAGAATGCGCTATGAATTCGTTAATTTTTTTGACGTTTTTCAATATGAACTCCCCTACTTTCCAAGGCAGAGGAATGAACTATTTTTTTCTTCTTCTTTTGCAATAGATGCAACTAGTAGTTGTAATTTCATGCTACTTATGCAACAAACATTATGTCTGTAATGTGACATGGAAGGAGAGAAGGTTTTTCCGTGGAGCCAAAAATTCTTATGACAGTGTAATTATCCAAATGTTCAAGTGTCCCCTTCCTTTCCAAAAAACTAGCTCCTTGTTCAGATATGCGGGGAGCATCTTCTCCTAACAACAAAACTTTGAAAACAGACATGAAGCCATTAAAAACCTCATAAAAATAGTGGGAAGCCTTGTGCTTCCACAAGGCCTGATACCAGAACGTTACTGGGTCGAATTCCCAGTTGACATTCTTGGATAGAGACAGTTGTGGAAACTGAGAACAATGTGTATCACAAAAACTAAGTAGGACGACATATAAAAATTATTTTCCCTTTTGAAGCTTGACAATTGGGAACATATTTCATGGGAAATTAACTTGCCCCAATAAAAAATGGCTTGTTCATTGATTGTGAAATACAAAATATAAAGAGCCATCCGAGAAACAGCTGTTGTGGACTCTTGTCTCGTTATTCTTGTAAACAGCCAGGAAACTTTGCGGAATGGATTTCTAAATGAACTAACCTGCAATCTTGTGATATATTCAGGAACTAGAATTGGGTCTTCCAATAAATGGGGCAAGAGGTCCAACCCGTTATTATGCTTTGCTAGGAACTATTTGCAATCTTCTCCTTTGAACGTCAATGTTGGCTCCGAAAATATTAACATCTGGAGGAAGACCTGAAGTGACAAAGAAACAAAAGAGTAGTCTCGCAGTGGACTAATTCTTTTGTCTAAAACAAATTTATCGGCACACCAACAAACCAGGTCCTTACAGTCAAAAAACTCAGGGACACAGCCTAAACGAGCAATCCCAAAGGTCCAAGTTACTTGGTTCTCTGTGGTAGAGGCTAAGTAATAAGAATATTCCCTAGACCACTAGAAGTTCTGGTCCTGGCGCCCAAAGATGTTCATTGTATCTCCACAAAAATGTTGTCGAGTTGATGCCATAGGTTTATGAGAACGTTGGTTTTCTCCATACGATGGTTGAACTAAACACTTAGAGTCGATAATTTAAATCTCCGCTAAATCTTGGTTAAATGCTTATGAATGGGAAAGCTCCTTGAGCCTTTCACTGATTAATGACAATCTATATGGGTGGTGCATGATGAATTGTTAGCAGTAAAGATTACTTATTTCATATTTAGAAATGTGAATGTGGCAGGTACGACGAAGAGAAATTAAGGATTGGAGGTTTCGTGAACGTGCGAAGGCGGTGACGTGCGAGTGACATTTTATGACTTTGAAATCAAAACTCGGAAGGGATAATATAACCCTAGAAAATCCTGGTTTAATGCGCATTAATAGGAGATCTCCTCGAGCCTTTAGCCCATCAATCACAATCTATACGGTTCCTGCATGATGAGTTGTTAGAAATAAATGTCAGTAATTTCATATTTAGAAACAAGATATGTATATATATATATATCAAAACATTTTTTTTCTTTTATTATAGACAAGTGTGAAGGCCACGGACATGGCAGAGAGAAAGGAAAGAATGGTAAGGTCTGAAAAGCGGTCGGACGGGATTCAAAACTGCAAAACGTGTAAAACGAAAGAGAGCATGACGGGGCAGTTCAGCGACTGGTTTGTATATTTGTGGAATTTCGGGAAAGTGGCTAAGTATGGAATAGGGAAACGGTTGGGCGGACTCGTTCTTGGAAGCAATGATTGAAGTTTTGGTGAACGGATCAACCCAACGACGTGCAAATGACATTCCACGATGTTTGAAAATAACGCTTGCTAATTGCATGCCTAGAAATAAGATCTTATATATAATTGCTAATTGCTAATTGCAAAAGAGTGTGGGAACAGTAAAAAACAATTAGGAACTGAATATTTCTTGAACCCACCAAACCGATGATGCACGAAAGAAATTCGAAGAAATAGTGAAGTATAGAAAGCGGACAAACGGGCTTCAAAAATGGGGTGACAATAGTTACACATAAGACGTGAGGACCCGACGGTTAAATTGTATTTCTTGGAAGTTTTCGGTGCAAAATGTATACCACAGAAGAGGGCATGATAGGTAGACCATAATACGGAAGAGGGTATGATCTGAGTCCGGTTGTAAATTTGCATATGGAGGAAGTGATGGTACTGTTCGCAGGTCATGGAACAATAGAAGTCCAATCTAGAGCCTGCCTACCGGGAATCTGTGGTCAGAGAAGTGTCTGGGTATGGAATGGGGAAGTGGTCGATCGGTGTTGCAATATAAGAGCACAAGTGTAAGCGTGAATCGGTAAGTACACCCACGTGCGC
Source organism: Picea sitchensis (assembly GCA_010110895.2). Lineage (NCBI taxonomy): Eukaryota > Viridiplantae > Streptophyta > Pinopsida > Pinales > Pinaceae > Picea > Picea sitchensis. Next base: position 21,831 of record SNQJ01S0207135.1, read on the forward strand.
AGCTAGATATTTTCCAAAAAACGAATATGTGATGAAAAATATAAAGTTCAGGGAAAATAGAAATGGATATTTGGCTAAGTATAGAAGACGAAAAAGAAGGGCCAATATATTCACATCTGTAACAGATATCCAATTTTCCTACCAAGATATATACTTGGAAAGAAGTGTGAAGGTGGTGGGCACAGAAAACAACAACTAGGAATATGACCCGTGAGTTTACTTGGTTCTTGGTTGTATGCTTCATCTGTCAACTTGTATATCGCGGAACTCCTAGTCATTTTTTTAGCCAGCCAGCCCGCAAGTCCGACTGTCAATTTGTATAGTGTGGAACTCTGGGTGTTGTTTGCAAGACATGGAACTATAGAGGAAATGATTTTCCCTTTAATTTAGCTTCTATGATGCAAATGTGGTATGGTTGATTTTAGCTCTTTTCCATCCGTAAACAATGGAAATCTTGATCCCACCAGCCCTGGAGCCTGTGTGTCAATTTGTATATCGCGAAGCTCCGAATATTGTTTGGAGGTCATGGAGAAATAGAAGTGCAATGTTGAGAAAGCCAGCGTGCAAGTCCGCCTGTCAATTTGTATATCACGGAACTTTGGGTGCTACTTGTAGGACACAGAACAATAGAAGGCCAATTTAGAGAAAGGGGAAGCGTTTGGTGGAAACGGGTGAATCCGCTAAGCCATGCAGCAACACATTTTCGAAAAAAAAAAATGATTCGGTAACCAGGAAGAGAAACTACAGGGGATAAAAGAGTGGGAAAATAGAAAGGTGGAGGGCAGTTTTCATAAGTGTGAATTGGATTCAAAGAAGCCCCATTGTTGGAAAACCATCATTTTCTACTAATTGCCAGCAAATGCTTTGTTGAAGATTAGATTTTATTGTAACCTGTCCATGTAAATATGTTCTTGATACATTATTCCATGACTGTAACATATTAAATTAAGTATTAAACTTCATTTTCTACTAATTGCCAGCAAATGCTTTGTTGAAGATTAGATTTTATTGGATCGTGTGGGTGTAAGTGACTTCTTCATACATTCTTCCATGACTGTAACATATCAATTTAAGTATTAAACTTCTTGCATTATGGGTTGTTAGCATTAAAACTTAATAAGTGTATGTCTAGAAACAAGAATGACGATTTTGTTGCAACATTGTACATTGGTATTTCTATGTTGTATCTACATTACGAATAGAATTGAACGTTGGTTTGAAACTGTGTGTAATCCATTTTTTGTTTGCATAAAAGCCTGGTGGATTGACACGGTACATTGTCATATAGTTGTTACACATTCCATCTTAGAAAAAATAACCTAAGTAAACATAGTATCGAAGAAATGCAAGACCACTAAACCATACCGATGAGAACAGGTGTTAAATCCAGAAGAGAAGCAACAATGAAGACTCTCAAGGAAAAAAAAATTAATAACAAACCCATTTAAAAAAAAAAAAAAAAACATCAAGTATTGTACATCTATGCCTAGAAATTGGACCCAGTTCTCCGGGCCAAAACATTGAACATATCTGGCACAAACACAGACACGGGATCCACAGTGTGAAGGATCCTTGCAGTTTTCTACTCGATGAATCATCATGTGGTGAAATTGATAGTTTTCAGAAGCTTCCCGTGACGAAAAAGATGAAAAATGTTGCAGGGAAAATGGAATATCCCTTAACTGAAAGTTAGGACACAATTAGAAACCACCTCTACACATTCGAAAAAAAATTTAGGGACACAAGTTGCACATGTAATTCCAGAGGCCCAAATTAGTCCATTATGGGTGGAAGGAGATGACTAGTAGAAATATGCCTTGCAGCAGTGAGAGTTATAGACCTGATTCTC
>SNQJ01S0207135.1:23689-39989 GCA_010110895.2 Picea sitchensis
TTTTTGGGTCGCGGTTTCTCAGGCTGGCGGGCTCAAAATTGGGCTTCTATTGTTCTGTTGCCTACAAACAACACCCATAGTTCTGCGATATACAAATTGACAAGCGGACTTGCGGGCTGTCTCCGCGATATATAAATTGACAAGTGAACTTGCGGACTGGCTCAGTCAACATTGTGCTTTTATTGTTTTGTGTCTTCCAAACAACACTCGGAGGAAACGAGCAATACATAGTAAATATGAACTTTTATAAATTATGGACATGAGATTTTATAGAGCATGTATGGATCCCTTTTTCCATACTTAGCCACTTATTGGATTGCGGGTTCTCGCGCTGGCGGGCTCAAAATTGGGCATGTATTATTTTTTGTCCTACAAATAACACTCAGAGTTCCATGATATACAAATTGACAAGAGGACTTGTGGGCTGTGTGGGTCAACATTGCACTTCTATTGATCTGTGTCCTCCAAGTAGCAGTCAGACTTCCATGCTAGACATATTGACAGACATACTCGAACTCCAGGACTGGCGAGTTCAATATTGCATCCGCCAACTTCCGTACCAAGGAATTTTCTAAAAAATGAGTAATACATACTAAATATGTACTATAAAGTGTGGACATGAGATGATCCCGCATTCCATACTTAGCCACTTTATGGATCGCAGGTTCTCAGGATGGTGGGCTCAAAATTGGGCCTTTATTGTTTCGTGCCCTACAAATCGCACCCACAATTCCACGATATACAAATTGAAAAGCGGACCTGCAGGCTGGTTGGGTCAACATTTCACTTCTATTATTCTGTGTGCTCCAAACAACACTCGGAGTTGCACGATATACAAATTAACAAACGGACTCCAGGGCTGGTAGACTCAAGATTTCAATTGTTTACGGATGGTAATCCCTATCAACTATCTAACATTATCTAAACATTATTTTCAATACTAAATTATTATTATTATTAAATATTGATATCGTACAATTTAATTAGAAAAAAAAGTTTGTACAATTTGAAACGGGGAAGCGGTCGGTCGGGCTGCTGATATAAAGGTTAGTCAAAATCTGAACACGTGCATCCGCCAACTTTGACACATAGAAAATTTCTGAGAAACAAGCAATACATACCAAATATTTATTTTTATGAAGTATGGACATGAGATTTTATAACACATGTACAAATCCTTAATTCCATACTTAGCCACTTTTTGTATCGCGGGTTCTCAGGCTGGCGGGCTCAAAATTCAGCCTCTATTTTTCTATGTCCTACAAATAACCCCCAAATTTCCACGATATACAAATTGACAAGCGAACTTGTGGGTTTTCTGGCTCAACATTGCACTTCTATTGTCCCGTGTCCTCCAAACAACACTCGGAGTTCTGCAACATACAAATTGGCAGACGGACTCCAGGACTGGCGGTCTCAAGGTTCCAATTGTTTATGGATGGTCATCCTATCTAACATTATCTAAAAACATTATTTTCAAATACTAAATTATTAACAGTAAATATTGATATTGTACAATTTAATTACATAATATTATCAAAAGATGTAAAATCGCTTATTTTTTTTAAAAATGAAGGAAACAAAACAAAGTTTTTTTAAAATTCTATCACCGCAAGCATAACAACAACCAATTTGAATTTTAAGGGCCTCTTGTTGATATCATAGCACAACTAGACTTCACATAGCATACATTCGTTGATTTCAAATTATTCCAGGAGATTAATTTTACCATGTTCATCGATCAAGGAAAAATGCTAAAAAAAGCCACATACTACATTTGCGTCACAGCGCCATAGAAATTATCAGGCAAATTTGTTTCGTGTCCTCCAAACAACAGTCAAAGTTCTGCAATATACAAATTGATAGACGAAGCATACAACCAAGAACCAATTAAACTCCAAATAGGCCGCAAGCAAGTTCCCACAAGGTTCCATAGAGCAGGACACATCGACCTTTGCATCAAACAATTTGATATACAAAGAAAAGACGGTGTGGCATTCGCTTTCTCTTACATCTCGTATATGTACCAAGTAGAAAATAATTTGGGCCATGGGATATATGGAGTTTCTTTCCATGCTTCCCATTTTTGGACCAAACAATCTTATGCGCACTCAATCCCAAGTAGACGAGTTGTACGAACATTGATCTAGATGTTGAATAAATATTACAAAGACACATGAGGTATTTTCGTTTCCTGCCAAAGTTTGATATTTTTTTCCCTTCTTCAGTCGATATGCAAAGTTGTATTGTCCTCATTTAAGGTAAATTTGTTATGTATACGAAAGTCGCGGAGCATGTAGACATTGCTTGCCTTTTTCGATAGATATGTTTCATACGACAATTCTTCCAACTTAGGAAGCACATTTTCTAATAGAGGTTGCCTAATCGTACAATGCACGGTTGTGTTTCCCATGGTTCGGATGGCAGCATTGAGGAAAATTCCATATACATATGGACATTTTTCACCACATCGCAGACAATAAATCATATCATCACTTATCAAAGCGGGGGCAGACATAGGAGAGTTGTATTTCACACATACAGGTTCAAAGGGGGTCATGTACGCATTCGCTACAATTAAAACACCTTCAACCTAGGAACTCGAGCATAGGAATCAATACATTGAACAATATAATACAAAACTACACCCCCCCCTTAAAAAAATAAAAATAAAATAAAACAAGCTGCAAAAAATTGGTGAAGGGTATTTGTATAATCAAAGCGAGGATGATTTTGTGGATGTATATGCACAACAGTTGTAGAGCTAGCTAGTTTCTTCGTATCTTGTACTATATCTGCTCGCAACTCTGTTACAAACGTTGTCTGGGTTGTCTGAAAGATCCTTTCTCTAACATCCCTTTTCTTTGTTATATTTTTGAAGAGCATAAGTGGAATCTTCCCTCTATGCAATTGTTGCTCAATTGACGAAAACAAATTTGAATAGGTATCGAACAATTGCAACTGCAACATGGAATAGTACAATATTTGTGTAACTTACCTGAGATACATGCACATGCGAAATTAAAGGAAAAAACCAGATATGGAAAGAGGTATCATTTCCTTGTCATTGTTCTACTCTCCATCCTTTATATGGAGAATGTGTTGTGAGCCAATTTTTCTCACCAGTGTGATAGTTGTGCCAATGGTTCTGATTGGATAAATATCACTACTCTGTGTAAGCTGGTTGATAGTCACATTCGGGAGGAAACAATATTCTGAACAAACAGCGGGAATTTTTTCCACAATACTTGTTTCGTTGAGAGAAATAATCCGATCACAATCACCACGGTCATATACTATTTTTGGAAATATATTAAAATTTGTAATGGATATCCCATTACCTGGCAATATCTTTTATGCATGTTTTTGTACAAGCTGTGTAGGAACACTCAATGTCACTGTCATCATGGCCTCCTTGTCTGTCATGTTAGCATGCATAATGGATCTAGTTTTGTTTTCCTTGTCCAAGTAGGTGCAATAGATGACCATTATGTCCCTGACGAATGCATGTCCATTTCGGCGGTTGTTCAAGTCCTCTATTGATAGTATTTTGGGTCTTACAACTCTAGACCTGGGCACAATTTTTGAACAGGAAAACTAAAGTGAATGGCAGTGTGCATTTTTTTTTTTTGGTATTCTTCTTTCACTGGCATAAATCTACAAGTACACGCATAGATTTGATGAACTATGGAGCCAGAGTTTTGCAAGCACACCTTTTAGTCTGCAGAACATGCGTTATGTTCGACATCTCGCTTGTACTTGTTGATACTTCTTGTGAACTGCAAACCATGCATTGCAGATGACATCAGCATATTCACCATGCCATAGATGAATAAATAGCCAAGGATATTTGTTTGGTAAACATACTGTTAACACCAGAAGTCACCTATGAATTGTGGCAGAGGTAAGCCTGATACCCATCAGAATTTTATGTCACATATTGGTTATAAAAGGTCAAATGGGCGCAATATCAAGAAAATATCGCCTCAACTTAGAAAACTGGACCAATGTGCACAAGAAGATGGGGTCTTAGTTTAACTTCAGTTAGTATTTTGTAGTGAGGGTGAGTAGAAGGAAGACTTGGGTGAGAAGGATGTAGAGGTTTGTCATGGACATCGGGTCTTCCAGCATCCCAAAGAAGAAAAACTTAAACTCAAGATCTTCTTATGTTCAAATCATAAAGAAACTGAAAGGAATTATAACATCACTACAATCGAACATCCATCATAATGCAGTCACAATAATTCAAGCGAATCATTCAATCATGAACTCTTTTAGCATCAAAAGGAAACAAGAGGGAGTAAGAAAGTTGACTGACATTAAACAAGAAGTCTCAAATAAAGATACATAGCCAGAAAACCAAAAGCTTCATTAAGACTTTACAATATGGGAGCTTTGCTCTACCATCGACCCTGACAAAAAAATGAGAATGACTCTTATATACTCAGAGAAAAACCACAGGGACGTGCTCGAGACGTTGCATTGAAGTATTTACATCTGCATGATTCCTAGCAGACTGTGCATGCAGCTTCCTGTCAAAAGTGAGCTCTGTCATACACAATCACATATCACGATGGACCTGCGAATGAGTTGACTGGCTGACATTCCTTTTCTAGGTTTTCCATTTATGGTGGAAATGATGTTCAACCGCTACCACCAACCTCAATAACTGCTTCATCAGGATCAGGGAAGACCCAAGTCAACTCTGCACCTGTGTAATGTGGTGGTCTCAACATTCTTTCATTTGGATCTGAGATGGATGCTTGCGGGGAGGTCTGACAGAAGACATGATTGTCGACGATGTGATTGGTGTGCTCGACATGGAACAACAGACAGGGGATGTCCAAGTGGAAAGTCACGGATGGGGAAGATAATACTGAGGATAGTGTGGGGGCCACGCAAGAAATATCTGAGGTGTAATTAGATGGAGGTGATGTGGAGTGAGGTGGCACAGGTGGCGGGAGATGAGGAGGGGACAAGTGTGAGGGAGAAAAAGTGATAGGGGAGTGGTCACTTGTTGACCCGGGATAGGGCGCTATATGCACATGCGCATATCGAGCCGTGAAAAGTGGATTGATTCTTCCCCTCTTTTGGGCCCAATGTGTGTCTCTGATTGACACGTCGCATCTTCGCAAAACCATGGTTTCGTCCTCGGCCCACCCTTCAAATTTTATCGACCGCGCATATTGGGGCCCCAATATGATTGACGACCATCGATCTAGAGCACTCGGATCTCAACCGTCCAGATTTGCGCACATCTTATCACTTGCGCAAAAAGGTCACATCAATCATCCAACTTAGGATAGAAGCCAAAATGTGGGTTTTTTTCCCGCTTTCTTCCATTCCTCTGCCAAAAATGTCACTTCCTAGGGAAACACCCCCCTTTACAAATAAATGTGATAACATTAGGCTCCATGGGGGATAGAGTCCTCCCTGCGAGGCTCTGAGATCTCTTTTGCGGCTCTATTTTCCTTATGTTGGGTTGTGGAGTCATTCATAAAACCGGAAACAAAAAAGAAAACAATATTTACAATGACACGAGAGCCACTTATGGCTCAAATAAGGATCTTTTTCATAAAATGCCCATTTACAGGGCCACCAAAAACTTCATCACCCTCCAAATTCTGCAACCTGTAAGTGTTGTTTGGAAATGATTTAGAAATATTGAAGGGACCGATCCAAAGAGATTCAAATTTTCCATGTTTTCCCTTGTCCTATCTGTACGCATCCCACTTGAGTACTAGATATCCCGGATGGAAATCCTCTTTAATTCCTTTCTTGTCAAAGGCCTGCTTGATATTTGGTTGATGGTCATGAGCTTTGTCCATCACCTACTCCCTAGTCTGTTGTATTTCTACCAACTAATGAATTGTCCTGATCATGTTATCAGGCTCTCCTTAGTAGTCTTGGAAGAATTTCTCTATAGGCAGGGCAAGCTGAGAAGGAAAAATTGCTTCAATCCTAGATACCAGTTGGAAAGGAGAGATTCCTAGGGACCTCTTTGTTGTCACTCTATCAGCCCACAAAGCGAATTTGAGCTTTGAATCCCATGCTTTCTTGTTGTCCTCTAACATTCTTTTGATGATTTTTATCAGGCTCTTTTTAGAGGAATCTACTAATCCATTGCCTTGAGGATAGTAAGGGGTAGAGTGAATCAATGAAATTCTTAACTACTCAAAAAACTTGATCAATGGTTTAGCCCTAAAGGATGCGGAATTATCATTAACGATTCTATTCGGGAAACCAAACCTTGCTATAATATCTTCAAGAAAACCAATAATCACTTTGTGAGAAGCACTCCTTGTGGGGATAGATTCTATCAATTTGGTAAAATAATATGTTGCAGTTAGGATCCACCTGTGTTGTCCACTTGAAAGAGGATGAATTTCCCCAATAAATTCTATCCCCCACTGCTGAAAGGGTCCTAAAGCTAGTACATTCTTCAATGGCAAAGACCTGAGTTGTTGCTCCCGAGAAAATTGTTGACATTTGATACAAGCCCTGATTTTTGCACAGACATCAGTGAATAGAGTAGGCCAGTAGTACCCATCCCTGAGGATTTTGTAGGTAGTGGTTTTCCAGAAGTGATGTCCCCCACATAAGCTACTATGAAAATCAAACATAATTCTTTGGGCCTCATGTGGGTCTAAACATCTCAGAAGCACTCCTAGAGGGTATTTCCAATACAAGACCTGGTCAATAAGACAATATCTAATTGCTTTGAGCTTTAAGCATCTTGCCTTACTTTTTCTCATACCATCAAGAGGTCACAACTCTTACAGAAAATATATAATGTCTTTATACCAAGGGCATTATGTCAATGGAGGGTCGTCCTAAGGGTTTTTATCAGGCACTTTAGCCTGCTGATTCTCTGCGCAAGCATTGATGAATTTAACCTCCAATTAGATTCAACCAACAACTTGGATAAACCCTGGCCTTTAACTAGCTTGGTGGGTTTTATTTCCAGATCAAATTCAAGGATTTTGGCAATCCACTTGCTCCTTCTCCCATCTATGTCAGGCTGAATGAGAATGTCCTTCACGGAAGATGAAGGAACATATGAAATGATCTTTGAATGCAAAACATAGACTCTGAAAGATTTGATAGCTTTCACCAAAGAATAGGCCTGCTTCTCCATGATATCGTATATGATCTCTGCATCCCTCAATGCTCTGTTGAAAAAGGAAATAGGTTGCTCCAGCCTCGCATCACTCTTTTGTAGTAAAACGACGGCCACTGTGTCAAATGAAGAAAAAGAGAAAATCAGAAAATCTTTGGAATAATCAGGACTGATTAGCACAAGTGCTTCAGTCAGTGCCTTCTTGATTTGGTTGAAGGATTCTCTAGACTCAGTGGTCCATTTTACTTTGTTCCCCTTCCTAAGCATGGTTGTGATATGCTTCACCAATTTAGCAAGATTTGAAACAAACCTTATCATAAAATTGATTTTTCCCAGGAAGGACTGAACTGCTTTCTTAAATCTAGGAAGTGTTAGGGATTGAATAGCTTATACTCTGCTTGGATCAATCCTGACCCCCTCAGCTGACACAATGTGTCCCAACAATTTTCCTTCCTGCATGGCAAATAAGGACTTCTTGGGATTTAGGGAGAGACCAAACCTTCTGCATTTCGAGAAGACCTTTCTAAGATGTCGACAATTTTCTTTATCAGATTTGGAGAATACTGTTATGTCATCCATATAAATGACCACAAATTTATCTCTTTCTCCAACGAAGGCGATGTCCATGGCTCGTTGGAAGGTCACCCCTGCGTTCATCAATCCAAAGGGAATTTTGGCATACATGAATGTGCCCCAAGGAGTGGTGAAGCTTGTCTTTTCTCTGTCTTCAGGGAGGATAGAGATCTAATTGTAGCCATAAAATCCATCAATCATGGAAATCCTAGATGCACCAGTCACCCTCTGTAATATGTATTCCATCTTAGGCAGTGGGTAATTGTCCTTCTTAGAGCTCCTGTTCAAATTTCTGAAATTGAAATAGAGTCTGATTTATCCACTCTTCTTTCTCACTAGGACCAGGTTGGCTACCCACTCAGAATATCTCAAAGGGACAATGATTTGGGCATCCAACAGCTTCTTTACCTCCTTTTCCATAATAGGCAGCAGGATAGGATTTATTAATCTTAATTTCTGCCTAAATGATTTGGCCTCCTCTCTCAATGGGATGTTATGCTCAATGACGGTTGTGTCGTATGTCCTGAGGTCTTCATAGGTCCGGGAAAACACATCAGCAAATTATTTTAATAGCTCAACATACTCAACTCTATGCTCCCTTGACATGCTACTAGATAACTTGACGAACTTTGGATCCTCCTCTATACCAATATTGCACTCAGCTACAGCAACATCCTCAGTTGGGCCTTTAAACTTTACTGCCACATCGTTCCCATCGAACAATATTTCTAAAGGAACTAGTCCCCTTGGAATGTGGTTGCTAGGCAATGGAACAATATGGTGATTAACAATTTTATTTAAAAATACTTCAGGGGGAAGGTCACCTTCGAAATCATGATCCTGATCAATATGTAATGCAGAGAACTCATCAACCGACTCAAGAAATCTTTTTATTTCAAGATCATCCTCAAACACCTTCCAATGCTTGATATTATCAGGTATAGAGGGCTTGTATTTTACTTCTATATCATACCTGAGCTTGGGTAGCAGAGGAACTCTGAAATTTCTTATTGAAACCGCCAAAGAGTCGGCCATGACATTCTCTTTTCTTGGAATAAATGAAATGTTGAAAGATGAGAAAAAACTATCAATGACATCTCATACTTCATTTATGTAACTTCTAAGGCGAGGGTGCTTGGCTTGATAAACATTTTTGACCTGATGAACATTTATTTCAACATCTCCAAATACTGCTAGCTCTTCAATCCCCATGTCTTTCGCATCCCTCAAACCCAAAACAAGAGCCTCATACTCTACCACATTATTGGTAGCTTCGAATTATAGTTTAAAGGACAAAGGCGCGGCTTCTTGACAAGTTGACACAAAAACCACTCTGACACCAGCACCTTCCCTAGAAGAGGATCTGTCGAAGAACATATTCCACATAGAAGTAGTTGGAGGAGGTATTTCACGAAAAGAGATGGGTTGCTTTCTGATTTCAAGAGGAGCTTCAAGAGTATCAGTGAGTTGTAACAAACTAGATCCCAAATCAATGTCGAGTGAAAAAATAAGATGATTGGTGGGGTCTGCTTCATCACTAATAATGTAGGACAACTGAGCTTCTTTGTATAGTCTCCTATGCTCCCCTTCAAACACTAGAATGGTAGCATATGTGAGGTCCATCTACAAGGTTCCCCCAATTCATTTTATCCAAGATCTTGACAAGAGCATGCCAAACTTAGGGGGAACATCAACCACCACGATATCCATGAACACACTCTTCATGGGCAGCTGAAACAAGGTCACGACCATATCTTTGATGACCCCAAGACATTGCACTCTCCTTGAATCAAAAGAATACAAATCATGATAAGCCTTAGTGATTTCTAACCCAAGTTCTTCTATGACAGTTTTGGGCATAAGATTATGAGATGCCCCTGAATCCATCAAACAGTTATTAGAACCTTATCATGTATGTTCAGTGATGTGTAGAAAGGAGGGAATGAATCATCTCTATATTCTAACATAGGACCTAAGATGACTGCTGGATTTTCATCTTGGATATTTACTGAGTCTGTGGGATGGCAAGGTGGTTCAGACCGCAACAGCTTAGAGAGGGATTTTTTGAAATCTTCATGATTGACTAGCTCTGACAGGGGCACAGGGATTCTGATCTTTTGAATTTCATGCTCAAAGATGAAAGAGGAAAGGGACTTCAGAACTTCTCTCACTTCTGGGACAGGGTCTTTGGGTATCGGTGAGGGGTTCTGAGCTTTCTTTTCTTTGTTGTTGTTTGTTGCATCTTTAGCAGGCTTCTCTGATCTGGAAGGTTGATTAGGGACATCAGACTTCCCTTCTTTCTTCTTAGACCTGAGATTGTATTTATTAGGACTATTATTGGCCTTCTCACCCTTACTTAGCTCATTTATTTGACTGTTCATGAGGGATTACTCGTATGTAGATTGAGTCAAATGGGTAAATGGGGAGGTGTCTCCAAGACAATGGATTTCAAGATCAAGCTCTTCTTCCTCCCTCTCTTCATCAACAACAAGGTTATTTTGGAGGGGGGTTTGGATTTTCTTATCATATCTCTCTTTTTTTATGGGCTCTCTCGAGAGTATTTGAGGGGCATTGTTTAGTCTTCTGAATTTGGCTCTGCTATCATCATTTTTTACATTCTTATAATCTTTCTTCCCTTCGAATTTCATCTTCTCCATTTTTGTAGACAAGGAATTAACCATATTGGTCAATTCATCTACTCGAGGGTGAGATGCAGAAGAACCAGAGGTTGAGGCCTCATATTTCCCTCTCCCTTTGTCTCTGTCATCTTTATTCCTAATTCTTCCAACTACCAATACATTGGATTCTACTTCGAGGGTTGCATCTTGCATATGAGCCAAGGAAGTATCTCTTCTTTCTCTCAACAGGAGGCAGAAATCGGGGTCAAAATCACTAGCATAAGTAATTTTGGTAGAGGCTTATGTAGGCGTTATCTCAGCAGGGATCTTACTGTACATTTTATTGAATCTTTTGGAGAAGTCAGAGACAAATTCTCCCTCTTTTCTCCTCAGGGAACTAAATTCTATGATATAATACATAAAGTCTTTTTTATCCCCCCATTGCCTCAAGAAAACATCATCTAGGGCCTCAATCCCAGTAATGGATCTAGGGGTCAACCCTCTAAACCATTTCCTAGCCTCACCATCAAGGCTCTGGACAAAGACTCTCATCCAGACATCCTCAATTTCAATATTCAGATTGTCTACATAACAGTAGAAGGCGGCAAGGTGTTCTTCAGCAGTTATGTCTTCTTCTCCTGTGAACTTGGGCATATACTTTAGGTAATGTCCAACAGGGAGAGCATTCATTGGTTGAGGTAGGACTAGAGGGGCATATCTTGTAGCCACTATGGCATCCATTATATTCCTAGGAGGATTGGCACCTGCCATAGGGACGATAGGTGGAGGAGAACTAAGAGGGGAAGGGGTTCGAACAGGGGAGATTGGAACTGAGCTTCCGAGAGCAAAGGGGAAAAACAAAGGATTTGGAGAAAAGGCTACAAGGCTCAAAGGAAAAGAGGATTCCCTTTCTACAAAATCAGTAACTCTAACAGGAGGAGGAGTAATAAAACCTAGAGTGGGAAAATCTTCTGAGGTCTGGGATCTAGACCAAGGTACAACTTCAGGGGAGAGAGGAGTGAGAAGGATTTCTCCCTCCAAATCCATACCATGAGGGGAAAACTCAACAGGAACACTCCCAAACTTTAAACTTTGGGAAACTCCAACATACGGTATAATAGGAGAATGAGAAGAAGATATCGGAGTTTCTAAAGGAGGGCAACGAAAATCATCAGAAATACCTGGTTCAGTAGCAGAAGTACCTTCTCGAGGGGCCTTTCCCTTTCTAAAAATTTTCTCTGGGTCAGCTTCAGGTGTTGCTAAAGGCAACTGTGGAGTAGACCTTGTGTCTCTACCTCTAGAATCCATTGCTGAAACAATGGAGTCGACAGTGGATTCGCATAAATGGAGTCACCACAATGGAGTCACCAGGTGCACAGTTGCAATCTTTGATGTACTAAGTTCTACTGCACCTTCAAAACTAGTAAGCTTTGTCGTTCAATCCCAGGGAAAATCTTCAATTTTGTCCCCGGAAACGGCGCCAAAAATGTTAGCACCAGAAGTCACCTCTAGATTGTGGCAGAGGTAAGCCTGATACCCATCAGAATTTAATGTCACAGGTTGGTTATAAAAGGTCAAATGGGTGCAATCTCAAGAAAATATCGTCTCAACTCAGAAAACTGGACCAATGTGCACAAGCAGATGAGGTCTTAATTTAACTTTAGTCAGTAGGTTGTAGTGAGGGTGAGTAGAAGGAAGACTTCGGTGAGAAAGATGTAGAGGTTTGTCGTGGACATCGGGTCTTCCAGTAGCCCAAAGAAGAAAAATTTAAACTCAAGATATTCTTGATTTAAAATCATAAAGAAACTGAAAGGAATTATAACAACACTACAATCAAACATCCATCATAATGAAATCACAATAATTCAAGCGAATCAGTCAATCATGAACTCTTTCAGCATCAGAAGGAAACAAGAGGGAGTAAGAAAGATGATTGTCATTAAACAAGAAGTCTCAAATACAAATACATAGCCAGAAAACCAGAAGCTTCATTAATACTTTACAATACGGGAGATTTTCTCCACCATCGACCCTGACAAAAAAATGAGAACGACTCTTATATACCCAGAGAAAACCCCAGGGACGTGCTCGAGACTTTGCATTGAAGGCTTTACGTATAAATGCTTCCTGGAATACTGCACATGCAGCTTCCTATCAGAAGCAAGCTCTATCATACGTAATCGTATTTTGGGACGGACCTGCGGATGAGTTGATTGGCTGACAGTCCTTTTATGCGTTTTCCATTTATGGTGGAAACGATGTTCAACTTCCACCACCAACCTCAATAACTGCTTCATCGGGATCGAGGAAGACCCAAGTCAACTCTACACCTATGGAACGTGGCGGTCTCAGCATTCTATCGTCTGGATCTGAGCTGGATGCTTGCGGGGAGGTCTGACAGAAGACATGGTTGTCGACGAGGTGATTGGTGCGATTGGCATGGAACAGTGGATAGGGGATGGCCAAGTGGACAGCCGCGGATGGGGAAGATAATACTGAGGATAGTGTGGGGGCCACACAAGCAAGAGTTGAGGTGTAATTAGATGGAAGTGATGTGTAGCGAGGTGGCAGAGGTGGTGGGAGATGAGGAGGGGACAGGTGTGAGGGAGCGAAAGTGATAGGGGAGCGGCCACTTGTCGACCCGGGATAGGGTGCTATATGCAGATGCGCATATCGTCGTGAAAATCGGTTTGATTCTTCCCCGTTTTTGGGCTCGATGTGTGTCTCTGACTGACATGTCGCATCTCCGCAAAACCATGGTTTTGTCCCCAGCCTACCCTTCAAATTTTATTGATCGTGCATGTTGGGGCCCCGATATGATTGACGACCGTCAATCTGGAGCGCTCGGATCTCAGCCACCTAGATCTTCGTGTGTCTTATCACTTGCGCCAAAAGGTCACATCAGTCATCCGACTTAGGATAGAAGCCAAAATGTGGGTTTTTTTCCCGCTTTCTTCCATTCCTCTGCCAAAAATGTCACTTCCTAAGGAAACACCCCCCTTTACAAATAAATGTGATAACACATACTAAGAGAAGAGTGTATGCATCTTTACCTTTGGCCTTGTCAGTCTGCTGATGTCTAGGATGACTGACTGCTCATGGCCATGTCATTAGTCGAACTTTTTCTGATGCAAGCATGTGCGGATGAACATCAGGACTAAACACACATATGCATTGTATATTGTCCATCATAAAGACTAAATAAGTGTAAAATTTTATGCATATGGTTTTTTTAACTGGAAAACTATGTACCAGTAAACAAGGAATCGGGGCGGGGCACCATGACCAATTTGTATATCGCGGACCCCTGGAAACCAGGGGAGCAATTTTGAACCGGCCAACCTGGCATCCGCAATCGAGAAAGTGGGTAAGTATGGAATAAGGTAGAAGCGTGACCATAGATGTGAAACTGTTAGTTCGCCAACCGACGCCCCAAGGCATTTTCGGAAAGACCACTAAAAAGATCAATTAGAAAACAAAAGGGATAATAGAAAATGCAAAAAGTAGAAATAGGGAGGGAAGAAAGGGCCATTTCTACCAAGCCATCCTTTTCAAGTCTAATATTATATTCCCCCACTCGGTTTGCATATTTAATTTACTAGAACAGTTGGTATACCTTTTAGAATATTGTACCACATAACCCTCTCCTTCTGCACAGAACAATTCATTTTCTTGTCCACCTAGCCTGTTTCTTCTAAGGTACCAACGTCGAATATGTAATGGACATGAAGGCAAGTTAGTATGAAGACAAACATGTAAAATGAACAAGCACAACAAATATACAGACAGTAAATGAAAAAATGAACACTAGAATATGAAATAAGAGCACAAATATCCACTTCTGAAATTCCTCGGCTACATTCCCTCCAAAGAGTTCATCGTCCTCTCCAGCCATTTTGTTTTCTTTAATATAGAAATGCAGTGAAAGCACAATAGACATGAAGAAGGTCAGTATGAAAGAATGCATGCAATGAAGACACAGTAAACTAGGAGAACACATATACAGATAATAAATGAAATACAAAACAACGCAATATGAAATAACAATACAAGCATGCACCTTTCTATATCCTATTCAAACGATGCAGTCAAGAATCTATCATTTTCTCCAGCGATTTTGTTTGTTTGAATGTGGAAACACACAAAATATAATGAACATGAATGGAAGTTGATATGCACCGGACAACAAGTAATATGCACATACAGTAAAAGAGACTCAACGAACAGTCTAAAACATAGGCAGAAACATGTACCTTTGTGCTTCTCCATCCATAGTTGCAAATGTGTAATTTATTTTTCCCTGTCCAAAATATATTAGAAGCCACAAAATATTATGAAATTGCATGGCCGTAGCTAAATGATTTATGGTTTTCCGTGGAAAAGTATCCAGATATGCTTTCACCGATGGAAATACATGTTCTTTATCCTCTACACGGACTGTTGTGCCCACGATACAAGATTTTGGTTTTTCGTGGCAAACCAACCAGATATGCTTTCAGACATGGAAATACAATTTTGCAAAATCTTTGTTGTACATATCATATCTCAAGTACAAGACAGATTGTATCGTGGGCACACCAGTTTGTGTAAAGGACAAAGAGCCTGTATCGCCAAACATGGAAAATAACACAACGCATGTCGATTTGTGGGTGCAGGGGTTGAACACCGTAAAGTGGCCAAAAAACAATAATAATCCAACAACAACAACAACAACAACAAACAGCTCCAACTACCGGCATAGGACCCCAACCCTGCAAAGACGAATCAAACAAAATAAAACAGCAAGCACCAAACCAACGAGAAAGCATGAACATGCCCAACTGCAGCCCCACGGCCCCAGAGCGTAAACCCGAGCCAAACAAACACAACCAACAACCCACGAACGAACGAACCACCGAACCAATAAACAACATATGTATCTCCAATGATTACGAAACTCGAAGCACAGAAGGAACCGAAAACATACGACGAGCATGCTAGTAGAAATAAAAAAACATTCTTACTTCCAAACTACAAACAATGAACAACAAACAAGGAATAGAAAATGAAACTATGGCATGGAAACTTACTTTGAAACGATGAAAGGAAGAAGCACAGGTCGAATTGTGAACCAAACAACAACAAGAAGCAAGCGACGAACCAGCAAAGAAGAAGCACTCACCGAACCAGTATACAATGTATGTAGCTTCAACGATGACGAAAGTGCGTTGCAAAGCTAGAAGAAGGATGAAACATAGTATGCCTATTCAACTGGCGGTGGACAACAATATTGTGCAACATAATTGCAACATTGTATGGAAAATTTTGAGGAAAAATGTACTCCGAGAAACGCATTTAGATAAACATTTAAGGCTATCAGGTTGTCTAAGGACCTCGCGATATGCAAACATTTAAGCTGTCAGGCATGTTGGAGGACCTCGCGTCATGTAAACATTTAAGTTGTCGGGCCTATTCAAGCACCTCAAAAAAAGTGTCAGTACATTTCAATACAAATACATGCGGCAAGGATGTTATAAACTTTGGAATTCTTGATCACTACAATGCTTGGATATCTAAACATTTCAATATGATTTGTACAAATAAAAACCTACGGATATATTCACCCAGCAAAAAATGATAAGACAAACATTCGAACTAATGCTAGCATTAATACACCTTCAACCAATACATACGAAAAATATATTATTCAAAAAGACTGTATATGATAAAAAAATTTGGATATGTTACCATATAAAACATTGGGAATAGAAAAGCCAACAATAGGACCTCCAATCTGTTGCTCAATCAGATCATGACATATATGGTACTATTTATTATATAAAAATCAATGATTTTAGTTCCCTGGTTCCAACAATAGATAATATGGAAATATTTGTGGTCAAAGGACAAAGTAATACGCGGTCAACGAATTATCGATCACTATAGTCCCTCTATGCCTACAACAGGGACTAATAAGAACAGAAAAATGAAAATGTGCAAATACTTTGTA
>SNQJ01S0207136.1:5682-16300 GCA_010110895.2 Picea sitchensis
GGAAGCATAGGTTGCAGATGATTCTAGATGAGAATGATCTCCTAGAACATGTTACAGTGGGTGTACCAGAACCAGATGAAGAAGAGAAAAAGACCAAGAATAAGAAGAATGAAAAGAAAGAAAAGAGAATCATCTCAGATTCAGTAAAAGATCACTTGATCCCTCATATATCCAAACTACAGACAGCAAGGCAAATGTATGAAGCACTCAACAGATTATATGAAAGTAAAGACATTAGCTGGAATCTTGCCTTAAGAAATCAGCTTCGTAATATGAAGATGTACAACTCAAAATCTGTCACATCCTATCTTATGAGAGTTTCTCATATCAAAGATCAGCTTGCATCTATTGGATATGTCATTAGTGGCAAAGAACTTGTAACCACAACCCTAAATGGGTTTCCAACATTTTGGATCCATTTTGTACAAGGAGTGTGTGCAAGAAGCAAGTTACCAATGTTTCATAAGTTATGGGCAGATTGCACACACAAAGAATCTAGACTTGCAGACCAAAATAAGAGATTAATTGTTGACGAAGAGGAAGCTTTTACAGTTCAAAAGAATAGAAGAAATTCCTTCAGGAAGAACAATAAAGAAGCTAACTCTGTAAAATTTCCAGATAAGAAGAGAGATGTTTCAAAGATCAGATGCTACAACTATCAAAAGTTGGGACACTTTTCCTATGACTGTCCTCGAGGAAAAGGGAAAAGAAAGCATCAAGAACATGTGGCAGAGGAAGAGGAATCTCCTCCCTCAAAAAAATCTTTAGCATAAATTAAGGATTATGTACTTTAAGTTAAATATAGTTGATAGCAAATGGTGGAGTCCGTGGAGCCTCCCCACACACAAAAAAAAGATAAGTATTCATGTTTATTTTTAGTATCTTTTTTACTTTAATACTTTATCATTACAAGTTAGAGTTTTGTGAGAATGTGAATTAACCTCGTTTTATTTCAATGTCTATGCAGACTTATCAAATAAAAGGACAAAGAGATAAAATATTTATTTCAATTATGATCACTCATGAGAGTGACAAAGAAAGCATATTGTAAGTAAGTTTACAAGTCTCGGAAGAAAGAACTTATGTTGTGACTTGCAGAAGTTAGACAACATGAGAAGGATGTATGATATGGTGACAGTCAGTAAAGATCAAACAATATCCAATATTTATATAGGAGCAAGAGGCTCCTAAAGATGCAAAACAGAAATATTCAAGATGAATAAAAATATGGATACTCAGATATAGTGGATGAGATGTGGGTAACTACAGGTTTCTCTAGTACCATTCTTATAGATGTGGAGGGATCAAGTTGATCCAGTATGAAGACAGAAAGAAAGAAATATTCAAACTCAAGAAGGCACCCAGGATATTACAGAAGAAAACTTTGAAGATGATCATTAGAAGCTATTATCTTGGTGCAAGAGGGAGCCATGTCTCTGAGTTCAAAATTAAGGATCGTGATTTGATGCAGTTAGAAAAGAAGATGGATGGTGCCCAGATATTTTGATCAAGATGAAATCTATCCAGTAGATGGATTATTCCCAGCATATGGGTAGCATCGTATTATACCATGGAAAGGTTTTGGACCACAAGAGACTTTTTCAAATCCCATAGCTAGACCTTTGTAGAGAAGGAGAAAGAGAAAAGACCTTTGTAGAGAAGGAATGAGCAATCCCATAGGTAGACCTTCGTAGAGAAGGAGAAAGTGAAGAGACCTTCATAGCGAAGGGGAATGAGAAATTTTCCAAGGTTGGCCTCTGTCCAAGTGTTGAGTTTTGGATACTCTAGAGACATGCTAGAATACCCTCATAGAGAGGGGTGTGGCCACCCTCGTAGAGAGGAATGTGGATTTTTCTCCAAGGGGAAGCGGGCAGATACTCTCCTCTGGCCAAGGATTGAGTAGCCTGTAACAAAAACCTTGACCATGTGGAATGTTTAGTTGGCTCTTGAGGTTTGTGTCATGATCCTGCATGGATCATGGAAAGGGAGTCTAGTCTTTCCTATGCTAGCATATTAGCTTCTCTAGTTCATGTGGGATGACTAGGAGTGAAGCTATAGTAGTAGTCCCCCCCAGTGGATGGGTGAGATATATGACTACAAGAGAAGAGAGAACATAAAAGGAATGGAAAAACTCATAGAATATCTTCTGTGTGAAGATACAACATCTTTTGTGTGAAGATAAGATATCTTCTGTGTGAAGATAAGAAATAAGTATCTTCTGTGTGAAGATGAAAGAAATAAAGAGTATATTCTACACGAAGATAAAGAACAAAACTTCTAATGATTTATAGATATACCCATCAATGATCATGATGCCAGATGACCAAGTGGATGCCTCCAGTTATCCAGTTAATGATGTTACCTAGTTGATGATGTTATCCAGTTGATGATGTTGCCCAGTTGATGATGTTGCCCAGTTGATGATGTTATTCAGTGGATGCTGCTACCTATTTGATGTTGACATCGAGTGACCTATCAAAAGATAAAGAATATCCTTCTTATTAAGAGGGAATGTTAAAATATTGTATAATTGCAAAGAATATTCTTATCCTCTTTATTGATAAAGATAAAATATATTTATTATTGATTAGATCAATCCCCTTTTGTTGATTGATCATGTCGGGTATTGTAAATGACAAAATCCCCTTTTGCGGATTGGTCAAACCCTAA
Organism: Picea sitchensis; assembly: GCA_010110895.2. Classification (NCBI taxonomy): domain Eukaryota; kingdom Viridiplantae; phylum Streptophyta; class Pinopsida; order Pinales; family Pinaceae; genus Picea; species Picea sitchensis. Next base: position 8,353 of record SNQJ01S0207136.1, read on the forward strand.
TTGTAATAGGCTAAATAAGAAGTCGGTCCCAGAATATATTAAAGGTGGTTATAACCACCCAGAAGAGGAAGTTGGCCCTGCTAGTGAAGAGACACTTCCACACGTTCCAGAATTGTATAAATAAGAGAGGCCAACACCTCATTTAGACACACACTCATCTCACTCATCTAGTGCGCAAGTATTGAAGGAAGCTGCAGTTACTAGTTGTCGAAAGAAGGAAGAGAGAGAGAGAGGCACATCCTTGGGAGAGGAATTTATGTGTTGTATGGTTCATTATCTTGGCATTGTATTGGCTATCTATATTAAGGAATTTTTGCTGGGTTTTCTTCCCCTTGAGGGTTTCCCAGGATAAATGCTTGTGTACTCTTGTGATTGTGTTTCTCTCAGTGATCCTGTCTATGTTATTGTTATTGATCTGTAGGATCTTTTAAATGACTATGGTTGAGTTTTACTTTTGCATGTGTTAATTAACCATTTGAGAATTTAGTGAAAGAATGAGGAAAGAAGAGGAATTATAACAGCCAAATACACATATGCAGATTTGAAATGAATAATAGACAGCAAACCATAAACACGCAGATTGATAACGAAGTTCGGCACAACTTTTGCCTACGTCTCTGGGCCTTTTCTCTATGGGGGAGGCTTCTTTATTTATGTTCAAATTCTCAAAAGTAAATCGCTTCAATGCCAAATGGATACAAGACTGATCTGGTCTTGTTCTCCGAGATCTCTAGAACCATGCAAAGAAAACGGCACGCAAAACGGACATCCGGAGCTCCCAGAAATGGTCCAACAGCGTTTCCACCTCAAGGCTTCACTGTATCAACATGGCTTTGGCTTGGATTTTCTCCAGCATAACTCTGCTCTGACTGAATTCCAATGGCCTCAAACAGGCCTGGATTATATAACCTTGGAGTTGGTTTCTCAGCTCCAACTTCCTCCAAGAATCTGGCCTCCAAAAATGCCCAATATCCCCCAAAAATGGAAGGAATCAGCTTAAAATAGGCATAATTAAATTAAAAAACCCAAATTCTGGTTTAAAAAAACCCACTTTGTACTATATTATTGGGCATATCCCCTTTAGTCCATGCGCGCGCCCCTTTTTGTGGTCGTATGGCTATTTTTGGCTGAGCGCGAGCCCATAGGCTACGCGCTAGCCCCCCATGTCTCGCTCTACTCCCTTGTCTCGTGGCATATGGCATAGGCCCATGGCTTAAATAACCAACTCCTCGTGCCCAACCGGTGGCTATAACAAGCCCATGGGGCCAACAGTTACAATAAACCCCGCACGTTTGGTGGAACGGTCCCGTGTCGTGCTCCTGGTTCCATGGTAATAAAACCGTGGCTTTACACAATACAAAACACGCGCCCATTATATGTTAACTGCCCAGTTCTATGGGGATCCATCGTGTTTCGTTTGGTTATTGCGCCGAGTCATATGGTAATGGTTACATTGTGTGTGCGTTGAACCGAGGGCTGGGGCTAGGCCCCGACCCTTTTCCCGCCGGTTCAAACCTTAACAAAACTTATATAAATTCTTCGTCGAATAGTTTACAAGCACCACCACGGGGGCGGGCGGTTAGCCCAGCCCCTCCGGTCCTCTGCCCACCGGGAGGTCGCGGGTTCAACCCCCGGCCATGCCAAACTTTTAAACAAAACCAAAAACCAATGAAGGGGTGCCACGTGGCACCTTTCCAACCAACCAGAACTTGCCACGTGTCAACATCTGATTCGCCCACGTCGTCTGTCGTACTGCCACGCGTCACTGCCCTGTCACCTGCCATGTCAACCACCGTACTTCCCAGTCACCTACCACATCATCCAATGACATCACCCGTGCCACGTGTCACCCTTTCAGTGGTGACACGTGTCACCTTGGGATTGGCCCAACCGTACGCCCAAACATCCAATTTTGCATGCCATGTGTCACTCCCTGGAGTTTCCACGTGTCCCCTATACGGAACTACCATGTGTTGCATTCTAGAACCGCCATGTCAGTTGTACGGACCTGACACGTGGATTGTACGGACTGTACAGTCATCCCCCTTTTTTGCTTGTTTGACTTTTCGGACAGAACGCGATATCTTCTCCATACAGAGCCCGTTTGACAAAGTAAATATACCACCAGAATCAGGAAGACGAGACGGACGCAATGGCATAGGTTTCGTCACATTCTGAGCACTTTCATTTTTTAGCATTTTTCAAGCCCTATCAGGCTTCTGGATCCGATTTTGGATCAGTTATCTAGTAAATTCAAAGTAACCTAATAATATATGAAAATTTAACAACATCTAGGGTGGAAAGAAATGTCGAAAGTAAAAACATGGCTATGGAAACTAGAAGGACCACTCCTAACATCTATAGAGAGAATAATGATCCTTCTTCTAAAATACCTCAACCTACAAGGTTGACACCTCAACAATTGGAGGAAAGAAAAGAAAAAGGTTTATGATTTAATTGTGATAGCAAGTACAGTAAGGGACATAAGTGTGGTGAGAATAAATTATTCTACATAGATTGTGAAGAGGAAGAAGAAGAAGAACAACAAGAAGAACAAGAACCATCTCAATATGAAAACGTAGAAGTGATTTATTCTAAAGAGTTGACTCCCACGATATCGTGTAATGCATTGGATGGAATTATCACTCCTCAAAACCTCAAGATTGACGGATATATAAAAAATAAAAAGGTAATAGTCCTAATTGATTCTGTTAGTACTCATAATTTCATTCACTATAAATTAGCCAAAGCTCTCAATTTCTTTGTATATCCAGCACCATAGTTTCAAGTAATGGTTGCAGATGGAGGAATTATCAATTGCTCAGGAAAATGCAATAACATCAATCTTAATATGGGGGAATATGTAATTAATATTCCAATGATTTCTATACCCATGGGTGGTGTTGATGTCATACTAGGAATCCAATGGTTACAATCATTAGGAACAACGACTTTTAATTTTCAAGAACTTTTCATGAAATGTTCATTGGAAGGAAAAGAGATTGAGTTAAGAGGTATCACAAGGAAACCCAGTAAGGTGATAAGCTCTAATGGCATGAAAAAATTATTGAAAAAGGGGAATCAAGGTGTAATTGCACATCTATGCTCACTAGATGTTCAAACATCTAAGCCATCCATTCCCCTAGATCTCCAAGGGATCATTGATAAGCATTCCAAAGTATTTGAAGATATTCACAAAGGTCTTCCACCCACTCGAAATAATGATCATGATATTCACCTAATTCTTGGGAGTGTTCCTCCTAATATTAGGCCGTACAGATACCCTCATTCCCAGAAGAGTGAAATTGAGCGCATGGTTGAAGAAATGTTAGAGGTTGGCATTATTACTCTACACTGGAAGTAATGGTATTCAAGAAAGATGGCTCATGGTGTATGTGTCTAGATTATAGAGAGATCAACAATATCACTATTAAAGATAAGTTTCCCATTCCCGTCATTGATGAATTTTTAGATGAACTACATGGAGCAATCTATTTCACAAAGTTGGATCTCCATTCAGGGTATCATCATATTAGAATGACGGAAGAAGATATCCCAAAAACATCATTTTGATCTCATGAAGGCCATTATGAAGTTTTGGTCACGCCTTTTGGCCTTACAAATGCACCTTCCACATTCCAAGGGTTGATGAATTCCATCTTCAATCCCTTCCTTAGAAAATTTGTGTTGGTATTTTTTGATGATATATTAATCTATAGCAAGTCTTGGGAGGATCATGTGCGACATATTGACAAGGTGCTAAAACTACTAAAGGAGAAACAACTATATGTCAAACCATCCAAATGTTTCTTTGGGGAGAAGGAGGTAGAGTATTTGGGTCATATAGTATCTCATGAAGGTTTCAAGGTAGACCCTAACAAGATTAAGTCCATGATGGACTGGACAATTCCCAAAACATTGAATAATATTAGAAGGATTTTGGGTTTGACAGGTTACTATTGAAAGTTTGTTTGGAACTATGGGATAATAGCATCACCTTTAACGACACTAACTAAGAAGGATGAATTTTCATGGACTCCAGAAGAAACTAAAGATTTGGAACAAGTTAAAGAGGTGATGTGAAAAGCTCTTGTCTTGACCACCCCAAACTTCACAAAAACCTTTATTGTGGAATGTGATGCCTCGAGAAATGGCATTGGTGTTTTCCTAATGCCAAAAGGAAGGCCCTTGACTTTTGAAAGTCGGCCACTCAAGGGAAAGGACTTACACAAACCAATTTATGATAAGGAAATGATGGAAATACTACATGCATTGAAGAAATGGTGCCCTTACCTAATAGGTAGGCACTTCAAGGTCAAAACAGATCATGACAGTATTAAATACTTCTTGGAACAAAGACTGTCTTCAGAGGAACAACAAAAATGGGTGACCAATATATCGGGTTATGATTTTGAAATTGTCTATAAAAAAGGGAAGAAAAATGTTGTGGCAGATGCACTCTCAAGAAAGGATGAATATGTTGAGGCATTTCTCTGTGCTATCTTGATCATCCAACCCGATTAGATAATAGAAGCAAGGGATGAATGGAAGAATGATGAAAACATGTGGACTCTCATTCAAAGGTTGCAACAGAATTCCAGTGCATTAGATACGTTTACATGGAAAAATAATTCACTACGGTGCAAACAAAAGGTACTATTGGAATTTCCACACCTCTCCGGTAGGAGGGAACTCGGGATTTTTGAAAACCTACCATAGGTTCAAGAAGGAATTTTTTTGGGATGGCCTTAAAACTAATGTTCAAAGTTTTGTGGTAGAACTTTTTGTTTGCCAACAAAATAAGGTGGAAACAATTAAGACCCCAGGTCTTTTACAACCATTAGCCATCCCAAGTCAGCGATGGGAGGAAGTTCCCATGGATTTCATCACGGGGTTACCGAAGTCTGAAGGAAAGAGTGTCATCATGGTGATTGTTTATAGACTGACCAAGTACGCACACTTTTGTGCACTCTCTCATCCCTTCAAAGCCAGTGCAATTTCCACCGCATTCATGGAGACAACTCAAAAGCTACAAGGAAGCCCAAATATTATTGTAAGTGATAGACATCCCATCTTCACTAAACATTTTTGGACAGAATTATTTTCTTTTTTGGGTACTTGATTGGCTCATAGCTCATCCTATCATCCTCAATCTAATGGACAAACCGAGATAGTGAAAAAATGTTTGGAAGGCTACCTTTGTTTCTTTGTCTATGATAAACAAGTACAATGGTTCAAATGGTTACCCTTGGAAGAATGGTGGTATAACACTTCCTTTCATACTGCAACAAAATGACACCATTTATGGAACTCTATGGATACCACCCTCCTTCCATCAATTTTAAGGAGTCTGAAAAGAGCTTAACTATGGAATTCCTGACTTTTTCTAGATTTAGTCTCCTTAGCCCGAAAAAGGTGAAATTTACTGAGGAGAACTCTCCCGGTGAGACGAATCTCCCGAGGTGTACCTTTTTCCTCCTTAATCTACAAGTCAGAAAAAGGGGTAAACTCATGCCAATAGATGTTTTTCTGAACGAATTAACGAGTGTGAAAGAACAAGGTCACTCGATGATATTTTCAATTTTAAGGAGTCTGAAAAGAGCTTAACTATGGACTCTGTAATGGATGTTCTTCTAGACCGGTTTAACGAGTGTGAAGAAACAAACTCACTCGACGATCTTTTTGTTGGCATGTTTACAAGAAGAGTGTTATTTTCATTGATGGAAAGAACAGTAGCAACGATGAAAAATAGGTAGGCAAGGAAGATCAGCAGACAGACAGGCAAGGAATAAGAACAACAACGATCGAATGGCAAGATCAGCAGTGTAAGCTCAGAAGGAGGAAAACAGTCAAAGCACGACAAAGGTTTTTAGAGTTTCATAGATTGGGAAATCCAAAGGAAAGAGGTCCAAACTTGTGATATACGAAATCACGATAACAATATTGACAGGTGATTCAAGAAGGACGCGTGGTGAATCACAAAGATTTTGTTTCGAAGTTTCGCAGATTGGGAAATCCAAAGGAAAGAGGTTCAAAGTCGCGATATGCAAAATCACAATAACAATCTTGAAAATTGATTCAAGAAGGACAGGTGGTGAACGAAAAAGGTTTTGTTTCGGAGTTTCGCAGATCGGGAAATCCAATGGAAAGAGGTTCAAACTCGCGATATGCAAGATCAAAAAAAGATCTGGACCGTCAGATCACCAAGGATTGTGGACCGTTGATCAGGCATGAAGAAGGCTCGTGAAGTGGCGAAATCACGATAAGATCTAGGCCGTCATATCTGGAGTAATTACAAAGGAGCAACAGTCGTTAGATATGGTGAAGCTACAAGGCGGATAAGACTAAGAGTCATCCAACTCTCCAAAACTGTGAAGGAATCCTAGCCATCCATTAAGGACAGTTGTGGACCGTTGGATCCAGAGGACACATGGAGAAAGATCATCGTTTCACTGACTGGAAAGTCAAAGGAGTGAAGTGCTCATTTGATTGGCGAGTGGTCATATCTCATGGTCACATTGTCGAGAGATAGAGAAGCCAAGCCCTATTTCGGAGTTCCTGACATGGAGAGTCGAGAGGACTCATCACAAAATACCTAAGATGCGAAAGTGCAAAATGCGTTTTTGAATAAGGCTGTGGTCACAGCCAGTGGTTACATCTACGGAAGATAGAGGAAGGAGCTAGCGGTGTTAAGCTCCATCTCAGAGTCTCGACGATCGTGACTTGGAGCATCAAGACCCTTCATCACAAGAACCGCGATATGCGAGATCGCGATGAGATCTGGACCGTCCGATCATCGGAGATCTTGACCATTGATCAAGCTCGATGAATTTTATGAATTCATGAAATATGAAACACCTTTTGGCGCAGCCTGTGGTCATCATCAATGGTCATGTGAAGGGAAGAAGCTAGCAGTGCTAAGCTCCATCTCAGAGTATCGTCGATCGTGACTTGGAGTGTCGAGATCCTTTATCATAGGAATGTCGAGATGCGAGATCACGAAACTAAAACTATGTTTAGCGCTCGGTCACAACCAGTGGGCATATGAATTAAATGAAAGACCCTACGAACTCCATCCAATGGTGCAGGTGAATTTAAGTATGATCGAAGGGCTACTGTTTCTCTTCACAGTTAATCGATCAGTGGTGATTTAGTTTTTGAAGTAGTCTTTGGAGGTTCATACTGTAACTGCTAGAAACCACTGATGGTTTCTATCAGAGGACTCAAAGAAACTTTTGTGTGATTTCTAGAGGAGCTAAAGAGTCTCTAGGAATCTGCTAGTGGAATGAAGACTGTTTGTAGAGGCAATTGACAGATGGATCTAACTGCCAGAGAAGCTGAAGAGTTGCCATGATGAACAGGTAGAGTACTGGACATGAGAGAGCATGCAGAAGCATGGGGGGGAACATGCACAAGGTGCACAGAGACTATAAGTATGCAAAATAGAGAAGATATGGGGGTTGTTGTTGTTGAGAGGGATTCATGAGCGTAGAAGGAGGAGGGAGCAATAGCTGAAATACAGAGAAGAGGAATGGAGAATTGAATAAACATGGCGCATAGAGCATAAAAGGTAGAAGCACATAAAGCGAAAGGAATGTGTGGAGCAAGACAGTAAGACACTAAAGGAAGGTTGATGTGCTCTTGTAGAGAAAAACAGAAGATCAAAAATCCCAAGAAGATGCAGACAGAGAGACACTGATACAGGAGAGCAGAGCAGCGCCATAGTAGAATACTGATAAGTCTGGTAAGCCAATGATAAATATTGTATCACTGTGATAAGATTCATTAGCCAAAATTTATATTTCAAGGTGGTAGGGAGGTGTTGGGGAGGACTGTTGTCCTCAGAGGTTCAAGTGGGTGCTTGAACACAGGGAGTTGTAGCTTCCTTCTAGTTGGTCCTAGAGAAACCAGGGAGTTGGTGCTTCCTTCTAGTTGGTGCTAGAGAAAC
>SNQJ01S0207137.1:0-16433 GCA_010110895.2 Picea sitchensis
ACAGGAAAAGTAGTTCAGTATGTTGTTTCAGTTTGGGATCATCTAGGATCTCATGGCAGAGTAGGAATCAATCTATTATTGCTCTCAGCACAGCGGAAGAAGAATATATTGTTGCATGTTATGCTATCTGCGAAGCTTGCTTCTGACCTGATGGTTGTGATGCAAATCAATATGATGTGATATGACTAGTAATAAGCTTCCAGCTGGATAGATGTGACGTAAATCCAGTGTAGTATCCTGCTTCTGAATTGATGGTTGTGACGTAAACAAGGACAAGTACCTTGCTTCCGACCTGATGGTTGTGACGTAAAGTAAGATGATGTGTGACTAGTACTATGCTTCCGGCTGTATAGTTGTGACGTAAATAAATTCTAGTTCCCTACTTCTGAACTTATGGTTGTGAGGTAAAGAAGGATGTGTACCTTTCTTCTGACTTGATGGTTGTGACGTAAAGCAATATGATATGACGAGACTAGCACTGATCTTCCAACTGGATAGTTGTGACGTAAAGCCAGTCTAGTATCCTACTTCCGACTTGATGGTTGTGACATAAAGTAGGACAAGTATCTTGCTTCCATCTTGAGTGTTGTGATGTAAAGAAATATGATGAGATGAGACTCGTACTGTGCTTCTAGCTTGACAACTATGATGTAAAGCTAGTCTAGTATCTTGCTTTGAGCCTGAGTGTTGTGACATAAAGCAAGACATTAAGATGAGACAAATATTGAGCTTCCATCTTGACAACTATGACGTAAAGACATTCTTGTATTATGATGAGCCATCCTTGTGCTGTGATGATGATGATGCATCAGTTTTTATACTAATACATATTGATGCAGATGATGATGGCATTCCTTTGAGAATGACGATGTTGTTGATGAAGAAAACTCTCGATGATTTATATATATGCCAGTTAGTGTTCCAAGATGATATTGATGATGTTGTCCTCTCACCCACTTGATGTTGTTGATGATGTTGTCCTCTCTCTCTCGCATGATGCTATTGAAGAATACCCTTCTTGTTAAGTGGAAGTGTTGAAATAATGTAACTATTAAGAGTATTCTTATTATTATTTAATATATTATTCATTGGATCAATCCCGATTGTGGATTGATGATTTCGGCTATTGTAATAGGACCAAATCCCCTTTTGCGGATTGGTCAAATGATAATTATAATAGGAAGAATAAGAAGTCGGCCCCAACAGATATTAAAGAGGCCCCATAATATATTAAAGGTGGTTGTAACGACCCAGTTGGAGAAGTCATCCCTGCCAGTGAAGAGACACTTCACATGTGCCAGTATAATATAAATAAGGAGGCTAGCGCTTCACTTAGACACACAACTCACTTGCTCATTGAGAGACAAGTTTCAGATCTGCTATTAGAGAAGAAGGAGAGAGAGGTGCATATCTGGGAGAGGATCTTCTGCATTAGTTGATGAGATCTCTTGGCATTGTATTGGCTATCTATATTAAGGAAGTTTTTCTAGGTTTTCTTCCCCTAGAGGGTTTCCCAGGATAAATGTTGTGCCTCTTGTGATTGTGTATTTCTCAGTGATCCTAGATTACGTTATTGTTATCTAATGAAATGCAAAGAACTATAATAATGGCGTAAACATTAACAGTCATGAGGGGATCGAGCTAGCTACAGAGGTGGAGGAAGAGAAAGAGGAGGCTTTGGAAGAGGTATAGGACCAGTGGTATGCCACAATTGTCAACAACCAGTATAGTATTCAAGAAAATGTCCACTTTCACCATTGACCTGTATGTATTTTCGCACATCAGATCATGACAAAGAAGAATGTCCAACACTATTAGGGAAGATCCAGGAGAAGGGGAATCAAAATAATCAGAATGTTCAGTGGATTTCAGCAGAAGCGCAGGATGAAGGAATAAACATCAACATAGTTACATGGGGAGGAGCTAAAATAGGGAAAGATGTAGTAATACAAGAGCCATCACAACACCAATGGGTGAAAAAGAATGCAGAACCAAAGAAGCAGTTTTATGCGTAGAACAAAAAGGAGACATTCAGGAAATCTAGATAAGAATTCATGAAGCCAAAAATTTCATCGACATGGACTGTGCAGTATAATAAGGAAGTACCATCATACGAGATGCCTCCATCTCTAGATCACACCGAAGAAACAAAGCCACTGGGACAAGTAAGTACTATTAAGGGTTTTTTACAATCCTGTGTTAGATTACTAAATGATCCATCCTCTGTTAAAACATTACAAAATATGCTAGAAATATGTATCATAGAGGAAGAAGGAAAGATAGAACATAAAATAGTTAATCATCTACATACGAGAAGAAGAACAAGCAGGGAATTCATAATGAATGCCAACATTGGAGATTTCAACATGGGAGATATTATACTGGATTTAGGATCCAAAGTAAATGTATTACCTAAAAAGACATGGCAATGGATGAAAGAACCCACATTAGGATATTCACCTGTTCAACTGAAACTAGCAAATAAACACAAAGTTCTACCAATTGGAAGACTAAAATGAGTGAAAATAGATCTGGAATGAGTGTGAACTAAAGTTGACTTTGAAGTAATCGAGATAGTGGATGCCACAACACCTTATCTGGTATCGCTCGACTTGGATTGGGAATTTGATAACCAGGACATAATCAAATTAAATATGAGGAAGATGACCTTTGTTTAAGGATAATATAGAGTCATTGCACCCCATCAGAAGGGGAAAGTTTTGTAGAGACTACTTGCTTGGACCTGGAGGAAATTAACCAGTTGTATATAAAAACTGCGCGAGATGAATATTATGTGAACTCAATTGTAGATGGGGTACTTAGTTTGTGAAGCATCACCTCATGTGCATCAGAATCTGATACAGACTTATAAAATTGGCACCAGAGGTTACACGAAGTCTCCACAAGAAGATGTGCAAGAATAGACCGTGCAGTAAGATGGGTAGGTACGGAGATAAGGGAACCCCCCCACTTCCATAGGGTGAGTGAATTAGAAGCATTGTTAACATGGTATGAAAATGAAGTGTTAGAAAATCATAGGCTCTTATACCTGGATATAGCACTCAAGGAAACACCTGTAAGATGGTGGGGTGCACACAAATAAATAGTTAAATATTGGTACCAATGTAAGCGGTTACTACACATTAGGTTTGGCGTAGTACAAGGAAGCAACCAATTGAAGAAATATGACAGACAGGGGGCACCATCAGAACAATTGGAGAAGTGTAGAGCACTATGGAAAATAACACCACAATAGGATTGGCCTCATCATTTTGTTCACACATTAGAAGGCATCCCAACAAACTGGTATACCGGCTAGGAATTGCTTAGAGGAACTACAAACTGGACAATGTTACAAAAAAAAATTACAGTCACTTTCTCATTTTAGCATGAAAACCCCAACATAGATGCAATTCTTAAACAAATCAGAGGAATGATATTCATTAAAGAACCATAAGTAGAACTCATGACAGAGGAGAAACAACAAAATAGACAGACATTAAAAAAACTACTATCATGCTACCATGTGCAGGAAGAAGCACCAGATGAAGATGACCCGCATGATATTCAGATCAAGGAAGTTGAAGGAAAAAGAGAAGTGGAAGGTACACCTCGAGAATCAAAATTAATTGTTTCTATGATCAAGGTGAAGAAAGCCAACATTGGGATAGTCGAGAATCCCAAAATGGCCAACATTGGAGACTATTGGGATGAGAAAAGAGTGGAAAGAATAACAAAGTTATTGCATAAGTACAATGCCTTGTTCCCAACAACATTCACAGAAATGAAAGGGATAGTAGGAGACCTAGGAGAAATGAATATACCACTCAGAGATGAGGCAAGACTGATTAGACAACAACCATATAGACTAAACCCGATATATAAGCAAAAAGTCAAAGTTGAAAACGATAGGATATTGGAAGCTGTAATCATAGAACCTGTAGAGGAATTAGAATGGGTAAGCCTGATGCTAGTTTGGGAGAAGAAACAAGGGGGTATATGAATATGTGTCAACTTGAGGAAGTTGAATGATGTGTGCCTACATGACCCGTTTCCTACTCCTTTCACAGATGAGGTGTTGGAGAACATAGGAGGGCAGGAAGCTTATTCATTCACTAATGGATTCTCAGGATACCATCAGGTCAAGATAGCACCAGAAGACATATACAATACCAATTGTTCCATAGCATGGGGATCCTACCAGTATACATTCATGTTGTTTGGATTGAAGAATGCACCAACAATATTTTTCATAGTAGTCATAGGTGCATTCAAAGAACTCATCCACTAGTTTATAGAGGTATATCTAGATGATTGGATAGTCTATAGTCTGTTGAAAGACCATGTAGGAGTGTTGATATTGATGTTATACATATGCATTCAAAGAATTCATCCACCAGTTTATAGAGGTATATCTGGATGATTGGATAGTCTATAGTCTATTGAAAGACCATGTAGGAGTGTTGATATTGATGTTATAAATACGCAGGCAGTGTCAGATATCATTAAATATCAAGAAGTGCATATTCAAAACACATTTTGGGATACTATTGGGCCATATAGTATGTAGACAAGGCTTTCTAGTAGGTCCTACCAAGATTGCAGTAATTATTAATCTACCACCACCAAAAATAGTCTTCCAATTGAGAGAAACATTGGGACACACAAGATACTACATGAATTTTATAAACAGGATTGCACAGATCATTGCACCAATGGAAAAATTTCTAAGAAAATACATCAAGTTTCAATGGAATGAGGATTGTTAGTGTAGATTGTACACCCTGAAAGAGGAGATGGTAACTGCACCAATACTAGTATTCATCGATTAGGAAAAGACATTCCATGTACATGTAGATCCATCATCCATAGCAATTGGAGCTATACTGGCACAACGAGGAGCAGGAGAATTGGAGCATCCTATAGCATTCGCTAGGAGAAAACTGTTAGAATCAGAGAAAAATTACAATACCATAGAAAGAGAAGGCTTAGACATGGTCTATGTGCTTTAGAAGTTAAGGCACTATTTATTGGGAAAACATTTCAAGATGTTCACATACCATTCATCTCTCAAATACCTCGTAAACAAGCCAGTGTTGGGGGGGATAATTTGTAGATGGTTATTGTTGTTTCAAGAATTTGACTTTGAAGTCATATTCAAGATAGGGAATTTGAACGCAAGAACTGATCACCTATCGAGGATCACTAATGGGGAGGAACCTATGAATATAGAGGAAACATTTATCAATGTACAAATATTTTCAGTCCAGATAGTCGATGAATACTTTGCAGACATCATCCAGTACTTGRGTACTGGGACTATGCCACATGAATTCAACACTACGCAGAGGAGAAATATGGTAGTCAAGGCTGTAAACTACCAATTGATTGCAGGAMACTTATAAAAAATGGGTGGAGATAACATATTGAGAAGATGTGTGCTAGAACATGAAATACCTAGGATTTTAATAGAAGCCCATGAGGGAATAGCAGGAGGACATTATGCAGGCAAAGATACCACGCATGACTATGGTGGTTGAATGTTCATAGAGACTCAAAGGACTACTACCATAGATGTGATGTATGCCAGAGGGTTGGTAAACCGAATAGAAAGGACAAGATGCCCCTCGCACCACAAGTAAGATTTCATGTATTTGATAAATGAGCAATACAGGTTTTGGGACGAATTAACCCACCAACAAAAAGGTCAAGAGCGAGGTACATTATCACTCTGAAAAAATACTTAACATTATGGGGAGAAGAATCCTAAGTAAAACATTGCAACACAAAGACATCAACACACTTATTGTTTGAGCAAGTGATCACTAGATTTGGATGTCCAAGAATTTTGATGAGTGACCAAGGCACTCACTTCATTAACAACAATATTAAGTCTATGATTGAGGGGTTTGAGGTTTATCATCAAAAGAGTACACCATATCATCCTCAAGCAAATGAAACAGTGGAATCCTTAAACAAAATACTTGAGAATGCACTGACCAAGATCTTCAACGTTAATACGAACGATTGGGACTTGAAGATACTAGTAGCACTGTGGGCATATAGGACCACATGCAAAAAATATACAGGGTAGACGCCATTCAGATTGGTGTATGGACAAGAAGAAGCGGTGCCATTAGAATTTTTGGTACATAGTCTGTGCGTAGAAGCAATTAAAAACATGACAGAGTGAGACACTGTACATGAAAGGATAAATCAACTGATGATTATGTAGGCAGATAGGATTCTAGAAGGGTTTCACCAAGAAGTATAGAAAGGAAGAGAAAAATATTGGCATGACAGACATATCAATAGAAAAAATTTCAAGGAGACTTAGTCTTGGTGTATGACAACAAATATCTTCAGCACCTAGGAAAACTTAGAATGCATTGGTTAGGACCATACAAAGTAAAGACTGCCATAGATGGGGGATTTGTACAATTGAAGTATTTAGGAGGAATATAACTTAGAGGGATGATCAATGGGAGTCAAATGAAGCTGTATAGGGATAGTCGACCTCCCAACACTTGAAAAAAAAAACAACAACAAAGGGGTTACTGCATTGGACATCAAAATATAGCAAGAAAGGCATAGCAAGCCAAAAAGAGAATGTTCACGCACACTTGGAAACTCTAGCACAATGGAGAAAGGACCAATGATCTCTAAAAGGCAGAAACACTAGAAATTGAGGGTATGACAAATAAGCACCGACGAATGATGACTATCAAAATTGAATGACAAGAACGATTGAAAGGACATTGCATTAATTGCGCCAACTAGCGACGACAAAGGAATTCAATGGAAAGTATGTGGGAACCACTAGTTCATTCAAAACGTAAGTTGGGTAACATCTCTGAGAGGTTTTAAAGGATTCCTATATAAGGTAAGAACGTGATAATCATAAGGGTTATTGAGAAATTGAGAAAATTACAGAGCGATAGAGTATACGGAGTAGAGAGCGAGTTTTCAGAAGTTACAGAGCCAACTAAGCTCAGCAGAGAATACCTTTACCACCATGAAACCACCCAATCTAGGAGAGTCGAGCCAGAACTGTAGATGACCTCGAAGAAACATCAGAGCACTTCAGCAGCCACAAGGAAGCGAGCCACAACCACTTCAGGGTTAGGAAATCGTCAATGTGGACTAAATACCATCGCATGAGATGGCATCAAGAATCCCCACATGAGTGGAGGAGGAAACCCAATAGACAACACCATTAGGCATGGACATTGACATGCCAAAAGTAGGACAAAGTCAACAGACCGAGGATACAAGAAATCCTTCGCGCTCGAAAACCCTGAAGAAGCCCAGAGGGTTAATGGGATGGTTCGGAATGAGACAGACACAACTATTCCAGAAAGGTAGCACACAACCATGCAGGAACAACCAAATGAGGGCACAGTGGAATATGTCACTAGCCTAGAAGAGGAGTATGAAAAAGAGAGAACAATGGAAGTTGCAACTTCGAGTCAGGCACCACAATGCAAGGGAAAACAACCAGTAGCAAGATCACTGCACAAGCATATTGCCACATCCATAGTCTTGATGTGCATTCTAGAAGGGGTGAATGTCACAGGTAACCTGTTATTCCATGTGGAAAAAATATGGTACTCCAACCACGATGTGACTCACACAGACAAGTTTCCAGAGTTTTCCAAGAAATGTTACCTAGATAATATGGGTTTAGGACCCTTTGGTGAACCAATTAACCAACTAAAATATTGGGCAGCTGGACTCACCAAAACCAATATTTTAGGCCTCTTGGAAATCCCTCACTTTGGAAGGGGTCGGGATATAAAATAGTACGTCAACAAGTTGATGGAAGTTACACATGAAGGATACATATGGATGGAACAACTCATCTCGATAGATGTGGAGCTCATTACATACATCACAGGCCTACCACCACGAGGGAGACACCAGTGTAGTTCCATAATGAAAAGACAAAGGAGAAGGCATTGGCCAAGGAAATGAAGCAGAAGTATGTTACAGAAAGAGGGTGGTGCGTAATCATAATTAAGCTTATTAGTGATGCAACAAAAATGATGGCCACAAAAATCATGGTGTGCAAGTTACTCAAGAAATGCCGCAAGGAGGAATTCCTTGTCAGGGTCATTGCAGTTGCAACACAATGTTCGGAGGGCACCACACTCAGCTGGGCCCCGAACTTTTTGAATTTGTTCTTGGAAGACTGCAAGGATGCAGAGGACTGGGGGACATAATTTCACTATTCGTGGATACTCATCATAATCATCTTGGTTAGATGGAGGTATCCTAAGTATTCATACTTTTCCATGAGATCCAATCCTTTCCACACAGTGCAATACCTATCATTGTGGAGCACTTCAGACCCCCCCCAAAAAGTGTGAACATAGGCATGTTCATAGGATATTACAACGAACTGCAGGAGTGCATCGCCAACACTTGGTGGATTATGCCAAAAGTGGTCGCACAGTACCAGGGCACAGCCAAATTCAAAGCGACTAGGCATATAATGTGGATCCAATCACAAAAGGATCCTGAGAATCAATGTCTACAATTGCGATACTGCATTAAGGAAGAGGATGTAGAAATGGCCATCAGGGATTGGCACGATGACTGGAGGATTCCAGACTTGAATCAATAGATGTCTATGGATAAGGAGGTTGAGTCAGGGCATGAACAAATACTTACAGGGGACAAAAAAATGCCTAACAAGCCAATGCCAATCAGAACCCAATGCAACAAAAGAAAGGGGGTGTGTCCAAGAAATGTGCACAAGGGAGGAAGAAGAAAAACACCTAGGTGTCGTAGGAACATGAAAAAGAGATCGAGAAAAAAAAGGGAGAAACATCAAGTGCTAATCAATAGGATAAAGGCCATATCAAGAGACCAATTATACAAATGGGGGGTGTGTGTAAGAAATTTAATGCAAACAAAACACCACCAGAATATACAATCACGGAGGATGACACAAACCTTGTGGCCCAAATGGTCCAGGATCAAACAACGAAGGATTTTGATGGAGATTAACACCAAAGGGATAGGATGCAGGATGAGCTGGAAAACATGAGTCAAGTCCTCGGGAAAATCAAAGAAACAAAGAGGGTTGACAGAGGAATAGAATCAGTCCCAACAACATGACAGACAGAGGCCAAGGCTAGATGGAGTGAGTAGGATATGATCTAGACAATAGAACAACCAATCTCGATGTTTCGCGTTACACCCAACATGTTGCACATGGATAAAATTATGGGTCAGACACCATTGAAGGATTTGGCCCAAATATAGTTGTTAATGACACAGATACCAACCAAGGCCTTGTATAAAATGAAAGTCAACATCGCACAGGAGGTACAGTCGCGCACACGCACAGACGCAATGAAATTGTAGTAGAAGAAGGAGAATATAGAGGAGTTAGAATTGGTTCTCGAGCAGGTCAAGATCGAGAACAAAGATGAGAAATATCACGTGGATAGGATTCAATAAGGATTGGTCATATCCTATGAGAAAATTACAAAGAGCACACAAACAACAGAACTCATGACGACGAAGCATATTGATCATATTATGCAAACAATCGATCAATACAAGCAGGAGATTGATCACCTCCAGGAACAACTCACACCTACCACTACCCCAGAGGTGAAGGAGCAGAGGACGCAGGAAGAAACAACACATATAGAGGAGATGTAACAACAAGAAAATGTAGTTTTTGACTTGGTCAATAAGGAAGAAAAACTATGGATGAAGCTAGAGGAGGATCAACAGGTCCAACAATGGGACTAGGGAGAGGAGAGGATAAATGCAACTATACAGGACGTCAAGCAGAGGCAAAAGACAATGTCGATCATTGAGCGTGTCAAAAGGGCATGGGATATGAAGAAGATGCAGGAATAACTCATAGCCACACAGACACTAAGTAAGGAGCGACAAACTCAAATGGAACCTCTCCAAGAGTAGGCAACGAAGGTCATTGCACATGTGGAAGATGTAAATAAGAACATGAAACAACCTCAAGTAGAGTGCGCAGAGATGATCACTGACGAGATTGCAGTGCAGGTATTGGAAGCACTCAAGGAGAATACCATGCAGGCTCAGACGCAAGAAAATGAACTCACAAAGAAGTTTTAGGCTCTTGCAGGAGATATTGAAGAAATGCACAAAGTTTAGGTGGATCGGGGCGAACCATATGTCCAAGTTGGGGGCATGTTGGATGCAGGAAGAGTCCAAAAGAAAGGCTATTTTTGGAGGAGAATCATGCAAGGAGGAAGAGAAAGTTGGTTGGAAGAGAAACATGTGTAAGAGAGGCAGACCATGCATCCATGCAAGGAATACCTAACGACATTAGGTTTAGGGTTTTTGTAATGCATTGTAATGGCTGGTGAGCCAAGGATATAAATAAGTATTACTTAAGGAGAAGGGGTGAGGAAGGATATAAATATATACAAAGAGGAAGAGATGGTTGTAAGAACTGTATGATTCATTCAGCTGGTGAGCTAGGGGAGTATTGAGGGAGTCGATCCCGAGGATTAGATCTCAAATTGAGGGGCCTGGTGCGATCTAGTCATCCTTGTAGGGATCGAGGAGCCTATGGGAAAGGATGAGATCCAAGATTGTAAACACGTGCATAGTGATATATTTCTAAACTATAATAAAATCTCGAGAGCCAAATCTTTGTGGACGTAGCCTAGGAGGGGGTGAACCATGATAAAACCTATGTCATGTGAATTAATGTATATGTCTTTATGTCTTATTAATTAATGAATGTTAGATGAATGAATTAACTAAGTATATATGGTATTCCACATGCATGCATAGAATGACTATTATAGTTAGATGTTAGACTGAATGAATAAATATTACAGTGCACAACCACAGATCTCCACTCAGTCTCAGGTTGCAAACACCTGAGTATTGCAGCCGCCCATAGAGCTATCTCAGGTGGAACTGCACAATGCACTCTTTGTGTTGTGTTTCCTTCTAGTTTACCAGAGGGGCCTATATTTTTAAAGTTCTTTTGTTGGGAACCTTATCAAATCTGAACCATGGTCAATATAGGATGGTAAGGTCGAATCGGAATAAACCATAAAGAATCCCCTAGACCAATAGAAGAGGAGAAAATCCAACAAATGGATATAGATTGTAGGGGTTAAGGCTTAGGTCCATTATTTTTTATGGATTACTGAGGAATTAAGGGTTACAATGATTATTTAGTGAAATATTAGTTAGTGGTGATTGTTTTATATGGATTAGTGTATAAATTAGCTAGTTTGGGGTTATCTTCATTAGGACCCTATAGAAGTTTTAAGGACTAGGGATAAGGGTTAATAAGGGTTTCAAGGAATACAATGGTAAGGGGTGTTATAGGTAGTAGATATCATATATTTCTAGTTACAAAAGTTATAATGCCTAGTAGTTAGAGCATATAGGGGTTGGGGATTATAAATGTTAGGATTTATGGGTTATATTCTTTATAGGGGTTGGCATTGGGGGGTCATATGTGCTAGCAGTTACTAGGGGGTTATATGGGTTATTATTTAGGGGTTAAGGGTTATGTATGTTTTGAATTCCAATGGATATAGAGCTAAGGTTTATAAGTGTCACATGGGATATGGTTAATGGTTCTATGAGCTAGGGAATATAAGAGTTACATTTTTATTGGGATTAGCAGATAAGGTTTAAAATGATTAGAGGGGTTATAGGGGTGAATTGTTATAAGAGTTTTGATGTGAGAGGATATGGGTTATATATTTTATTGGTTATTAGTTTTGGGGTTATGTTTATTGGTTGTTATTTGAGGGTTTAGTGTTCTAGTAGTTCCAATTAATAAATTTTAGCAATGATATGTGGTGATGTAGTTATATTAGTTTTATGGGTTAATTGTATAATTGTACATGGATTAAGAGATCCCCTAGTTAGTTAGGGGTTATGTTGTTGGCAAGTTATTGGTGCTAGGTGTTATAGAGATGAGGCTTTATAGCTTTTGGGATTAATAATAGTATGTGCTAAATGGGTTGGATATTATATGAGCTAGAGGAGTTACGGTTTATAAGAGTTTTTGTTTTTGGGTAGTATGCACTATTAGGGTTAATAGGTAGTTGTTATAGGTGCGAGGGGTTGAGGGGGCAAGTATTATGGGTTAGGGGTGTCATGGATCATGATTTTTATGGGTGATCAAAATCAATAGATTAGGGTTATATGAATTATTGATAATGATCATAAGTTTTAAGTGTTATAATGGTTAGGGTTTATAAGAGTTAGTGTTTTGGATTTATAATGCTTAAGGGTTATATGGGTTATGGGGATATACTAGTTATTTGTGATATGATTCCATAGAAAATACTTATAAAGGTTAGTGTTTGGAGGAGATAAGAGATCAGGGTTAGGGGTGGCAAGGTTAAAAGACAAGGTGTTAATGATTCTATAAGTTAGGAGTTACATGGATTAGTTATTGGGAGTTGTATGAGTTATGGGTTTTAAAAATTAGTGGTTAGGGATTATAGGGGTTATAATAATTAGAATTTAAAAGGGAAATAGGTATTAGGGATTATAACACTCATACAAGATTAGTTCTCAAAGGAGATAGCGATTAGGAAATGGGGGTTTAACACTATATAGGTAAAGATTTACTATGGCTATAGTTCTTATGGATCTTGAGTCTTAGGGTAAATAAGAGTGACATTGTTTAAATACTATAAGGAAAGGGTTATGGGTTAATGGTTAGGGTCAATAGGGATTATAAGGATTACATGAGATACTTGTTAGAGTGTTTAGTGGATATAGTATTTAGTTGTTATGAAACATAAGGATTGCCTATTATAGGTTTTAAAGGGTTTAGGGTTGCTTTTTATAATGGTTAGGGTTGATACATGCATTGACTTAAGGGTTATAAGGATTAAGGATTCAAGGTGGTATTAGTCTTAGTAGCTTTAATAGTTATCGATCTTAGAGACTATAGGGGTTAATGGTTATAAAGGTGAAGGATTCTTGGTTACACTAAACGAGTTTGGGGCTAGAAGTTGTAAGGGTTAGGAATGATATGTATTATATTAATTTTCTATTACAAGGGTAATGTAGGCTATTGTTGGTAACTCTCTATGTTTAATAAATCTAAAATTAAAATTAATTTATATTAATATATTTCAAATTATTTATCCTTTTCTATGTTTAATAATTAAATTTAAAATAAATTATATTATATTTAATATAATATAATATATTAATATTAATATATTATAAAATTTCTATAATTTATATTAATATATTCTAATATTTATAAATATCTTTCATTTGCATAAACCTCCACTCCCTTCCTAACAAAAAAAATTATAATGATAAGATTAAGGAATTTATATATTCTAATATTTAGAAATAGCTTTCATTTGCATAAACTTCCACCCCCTTCCTAACAAAAAAAAAATTATAATGATAATCTTATGGAAAGGGAAGGTGGAACACTGGCCATAAGGGAGGCGCCTCTCGAGAGGAGAAACTCTATTCTCAAGAAAATATTTTAAATATTCCATTCATGACCTTGTACTTCCACCACCGCTGCGTGACAAAAAAATGTGACTATAATTAAATATGCATCTTCTTTAATAGTCCCTGCAATAGGCATAGAGGGACTATAGCGATCGTTAAATCATTGACCTGGTATTAGATTGTGCATTGACCAAGAATATTTTCATATTGTCTATTGTTGGAAAAAGGGAAGTCGAAACATCGATTTTTATATAATAAAAAGTATCATGTTTTCCAAGATCTGATTGGACAATGGATTGGAGGTCTTATTGTTGCCTTTGCTATTCCTAATGTTAAATATCTCATCATATCCAAAGTATTTGGTAGTATATGGTATTTTTGAATCATATATTTTATTATGAATTGGTCGAAGGTGGATTAATGTTAACATTAGTTCGAATGTTTCCCTTATCATTTTCTACAGGGTAGAAAACATTCTCTACCATATTACTATGTGTGATTTTTTATTTATTGTTGTGTGCTTCGACAGAACAGGCCTACCACACTGCACATTTTCTTAAATTCTTGCACAAGCCTACACCCTTCGACAGTCCTGATGATGTGTAGGCGAGAGCCTACTCAACACACCTCGTCGCGCTCTCCTGCTCACAGGATCAATAAATTTTCCTTTTGAACCAAATTAGCTCACTCGATCCCCTACTGGAATCTCGATTGAAAAACTGATCCACAAGTCCTTTCTTCACCCACACGGCTTCCTGCACATGACCCCGCTCTTTCCCTGATCTTAATTTCAGGTTTCGAGGTTTCGTGATCCCCGACGTCAAGAGTTCCTGTCCTCTTGAATCCCCGATATCCAATGAGCAAATTCACCGATACGCACCCTTTACATGTTAGCCCTCCTAGATATACTCTCGTCCATGTGACCACTAATTCATAAGACCGTAACCTTATCCTTATTTTGAGGTTTTGGGCTTCAAAATCACGATGCACTCCAACTCCTGTTAGCCCTCCAGGCTAGACTCCTGGCCCACATGACCACTATCTCACAAGACTGTAGCCTTGTCTCCCATCGGGGTTTCAAACATCACAATGTCGAAATGCATAAACATTTTGTCCTCGGAATCCTCGATATCCCGATATGACGTCAACTTCTGCTAGTCCCCAGGGCTAGACCTTTTGGGTCCATACGACCTCCCTCTATATGACCGCAGTCATACCACCTATCGGGGCTTCGGGGTATCAAATGCTGAAAAGCATTTGCCCACAGGATTGTCGATCCCTCGAATCTCGATTCTCCGATATGCTGACAATTGGCCCCATGATGGCACCTTCCTCCTTGTCGGGGTTTCAGACTTCACAATTCCGAAATGCCCAAACCTCTTGTCACCACGATTCCCAATATCCTGATGACCAAAATACCCATAGACGACTTCCTCTTGGGACTTTCCCCGATGGCTCCGATTACTTCCGCGCGTCGTCCTCTGATGGATGGTCCTGGTTAACTCTCAGGATTTTGTGAATTCTAATGTCCTGGACGCCTCGTCCCTAGGACTTGTGAAATGTCAAACTCTGATGCGCCAAAGTACCGACGGGCGCTCGATCTCCGCCAAGCATCTCCACTACTAGACGGATCAGATCGTTTCTCGCTATTTCAAGACTTGAAGTGTCTCGACTTTCTCGACCTCGAGAACTATGATATCTCAAATTCTTATATCCCGATAAGTCAATCCTTTAGGGACTTCCACTCTCCTGTTCACGATGCTAAACCTTGTGCATCTCCCAACCGATCTAACGGTTGTCGGGTATTTGATCAAGATATGATGTTTCAGATCCATCCTTCAGATCCGATCCAACAACTGATGGGTATCTGAGTGAGATCCGATGACTGACGATATCCTCCTCTGTGCACTCCTCCTGCTCCTTCCTGTATGTAGAAACCAACAGTCCAGATCTTCTTTTCTCCAGCCGATCTTACGATGGCTGTTCTCCCTCCTGAGCTTCTGCACTTTCTTCCGAGACTTGGAAGAATTTCTAGTTCCCAAAGGCCTCAACCTTTCTCCTCCTTTTCTTCTGTGAACTTCTCAACCCTGAGATTCGCCGCGCGTATGAAAACGTTGTTCCTCCTGAGCTTTTCTTCCTTCGAATCCTCAAGGGATTCTGACATCTGTGCTTCTGCAGAGTCTTTGTGCACACACAGTGCTATCTCTCCTAAGCTACTCAACACTCATATCCCTAAGGGATTTTGTCCTTCTTCCTTCTCCCCCAGATGGAGAATGTTTGGATGCCCTCGTGGCTATCCTTCATTCAAGCAACTTCTTGTTGAGTTTATCAGGGTGTTCAACGACCCTGTGAAGATACTTCAGTGGATTCTTCCTTAAAACTATAGAACTCAAAAGAGTTCTCTTCTCTTCTCTGTGCCTGTCTGCACACTAACTCAAATTCCCACCTGGAAGAGTATCTTCTCACAGAACGTTCAATAGTTCTGTCCTCTTTTGTGTATTCCTTGCACCTGTTCAATGCCCATCTGGCAGAGCTCTCAGAATCCTCAGTGATTTTGTTTCTTCCCTGAACTTCTCAACATAAGTCTTCCTTTGTACACCCCTTTGCACTTGCTCGATGCCCACCTGGCAGAGCTCTTAGAATCCTCAGTGATTCTGGTTCTTCTTCCTTAAGAACTCACAACAGATTTCTTTGCTCTGGGCACTCCTTGCACCTGCTCAATTCCCCTCTGGCAGAACTTTACAGAACTCCTCAGAGCTTCTTTCTGCAACTGTGTCTCTCATACACAACCTTGCCTCCAAGGTGTTAAGTAACCTTGAGGTCTTCCTTTGAGTTGTTGACTCCAGTTCTTGTGCCGTAGCATGCCTTTGTCTAAGCCCGTGGAATTCAGAAGTGCATCCTCTGTGCATGGCTCTCAGAACTCGTAGTATTCTGTCACACCCTCCTGGTGTGAAGCCTCAAAGACCTTC
>SNQJ01S0207137.1:16443-31778 GCA_010110895.2 Picea sitchensis
ACTGAAAGTATGTAGTAAACAACTTCAAAATGACAGTTGAAGAGATGAAATAAGTGATAGATGTTGAGTCGTATGAAATAGATACACAGTCCATTATACATGACAACATTGACATGGTTTTGCATAGAAATGGTCTTTTTAGATTGGATGCATTCTCGTATACTGTTGATGATTGTTTTTCCGATACATTCTAGGTTCTACTTCATTTCCTCTATTTGTCGACCGAGCTACGCAATGGATTGATAGATTATTTATTGACCTATTTTAAAAATGGCGATGCTGAGGCTTTGCAGTCCTATGAAAATGAACTGGAATCTGATTTTCTTCGGCAGTTGCATGGAATACATGATGTGAGTACGTATTTTTCAAAGATGCGGTTGTATGCATCTCCAGTTCTGCCTGCACATGAGAGGGGACTTTGGGGAGATACATTTTGTATAAAGTGGATTTCTAACTGGCTGAATATATCAGTTGGCATTTGGTTATTGACAAGAAAAACAAGATATCTACTATTCAACAAAACTACATCTGACAATCCATATTGCATCTTGTTCCATGATGCCAATGTTGTCAATGGCCATTATGAACCACTGTTGTACAGGAAAATGTCCTTATGCAATATAGAAGGTCCTCGTATCTACTTGTCCATTATTTTCAAATACCTTCAATTGCAATGGAAATGGATTTTTCATGGCATATATTGCCATGGTTTACAACTGGCAAGAAACGTTGTGTCTAGCTGTGGGGATAGTCTGTTCAATGCAATTTGTTGTTTGGTGGAAGTGTAGTTCGATGTTCATTTGCTGTGACTTTACATTGTAAAGTCCTTTTGAAATTCAATTATAGGCGGTATCCAACAGGCTTTTACATGCTTGCATCAGCACCTTTGCCCATATCTCGTAGAAAATATGCCAGCAGTTGGAAGTTGGCAGGAATACCTTGTGAACATGGCACCTCCATATGAAAAAGGGAATATGGAGGGTTGCAGATTCTATTTGCAATGGCTGTCTATGATATTCAGGGTGAATATCCAGGTGTGGTCACTCTTTCCATATGCCAGTGTCCATTCCTAGGTTATTTATTCAAATTATGTTCGAACAATTGACATCCTCTCATTGAAGACAGATACAATAGATATCCATTATGAACTTTTTCTTGTACATATCGGTAGTTCATGTTTGACTATCCATGCCTCCCAAACGACATCGAATTTGCATATGCGTGGAATTATTTTTAGTGAAAATGAAACTACACCCGGTTGAAATATGGGCAAATAGGTCTTGAACAAAAAAACATGCATAAAATTCATGACAGTTGTGATGAGGCCATAGACTGCTTAGACAAGAAACATAGAGTAAGTTATCACAATTTGAAAAAAAGTATTCGTCAAATTTGTCCAACTTCTGATAAGGTCATAGAGGCCTTGAACAAAAACCGTAAAGTAGTTTCTCAGAAGTTGGGTGAGAGTGAAATTCATCCCATTTGACACTAGCTCATCCCGCCCTTGGTCAAGAAACGTAGATTAAGTTACCACAACTTGAAAAAGGTCAGGCGCGACAGAAAAAAATACATTGCTACACTTCCTTTTAGAGAGAAACTCACATATCACAGTGTAAAGAAATTTGTTTGTGCATAACAGAACATAAACATGTGCGATCTCATATCCCAGAATGATGATGCCACTGTTCTAGTTCATGATCTACAAGGAACACCATGCAATAGTAGTAATGAAAACTAGGAAACAGTTTCTTCCAATACTTCCCTGCGAAAGAAAAATTCAAGACATAACTACACGAAACAAATGAAAGAAACTCCTTCCATTGAATGTGAAATTTGTGAAGAATTGAATTTTTCAAAAAATAGTAAGTCTTTCACGCCTGATTTGCAAGAAGAATACCTCCACTTGATAGTACATGATAAACCATTTTCCAGTGGGAAAGTTTGTCTTCCATGCAAACAATTGCTTGAAAATGGAAAACTGCCACAGTTTGCAACCCCTGACCGAATAATATGTAATACAACACTAGTAGATGTAAGTCCACTTACGAAACTTGAGGAGAGACTTGTGTCTCTACGAATTACATTTGTTCAAATTAGACCTTGGGTCTATAAATGACCCCAGATGGGGTTGACAGGATCAATCATTAATGTGCTTGTTCAACTAGATGTTGTGCAAAAAGCGTTACCACAATTCATTAACAATACAAATACAATCGCTCTGGCTCTGAAAAGACACTTGTGATACAAAAATGCTTATCAGACAGGCAAAGTGTGTGTGCATTTTGTTATGAAAGCATTAAATGAATTATGTTCCAGGGCCTTGTACAAAGAAGAGAGCATTTGTATAAATGCCAACTGGAACAATGTTCTTGCAGAAGAATATGTCAACTCTGCAGACACTCTTGAAAATCCTAGTGATTTTGGTGCAGGTGATCAATTGGAGAATGAAGCAGCTGCTGAAACATTGGTGCATGGATTCACTGATTCATAGTGCATTCATGACTTGCAAGACAAAATTGTCGAAATTGAACCTGCCGAGGGGTAGCGTCCAATTGGAATATTCAAGTCCAAATTCGCTGAGGAAATGAACTTTCCAACCCTCTTCTATGGAGATCCACAGGGAACTGATATTATAGAATGATTCAGTTATCATAAAATAGTCCGATGGGAGATACTACATTCAAGCGATTACTTCTCCTGTCACATAACAAATTTGTTTTTCAAAACAATGCGCATAATAATAGAGAAAGTTCTATCCTACATTTGGGTCTGAATAAAAAAAGGCTAGGTACAAGGAAGAAAGTCGTTTGCTAAGGATGTGAAGTAGAAAGTAAACCTAGAAAAAATTCTGAAATCCAATATTGGATACATAGATTTCAAAAACATCTGCACCTCTCCTGACTATTTGCAACAAAACAAAATAAAATAAAATTGCAATGATCCAGCAACTGGGCCTGCCAACATTTTTCGTCACATTTACAAGTGCAGAGCATTGCTAGGATCCATTGGTGGCTATTGTATCTGATATTCATAGGAACATGAAATGTAAAAAAGAAACCGATACACTGGAAAATAACGACATTGACTACCTCATAAGAAAAGACCCAGTGACATGTAATCGCTACTATAGCCATAGAATAAATGCTTTGAGACAATTGATATGCCATGATGAAACATTTTTAGGAAAAATATCGGACTACTTTTTTGTGATTGAATTCCAGAATAGGGGAAATGAACATGAACACGCACTGTTGTGGATAGAGGGTGCATTGATCTATGGAGCTGATAACAATTTAGAGATCGAACAATTTGTGGATAAATACATAACATGCAACATAGATCATTTGGATCCAGAACTTGCGAAATTCCATAGACATTACCATATAAGAAGTTGCAGAAAACGAAAAAACTCACATTGCAGACACAACTTTCCCATGCCACCAATGAGAGCTACAAGAATCATATAGCCAGTTAGTCTAGAGGACAATGTTGTTGGTGAGAAATCTAAATCCTTGTTCGCATTTTTAGAACAAGGAGGATTTGACGAAATGATGAGCTTTGATGCCTTCTTGACATAGGCAAATCTATCAGAATATGAGTACATCCAAGTCATACAATGTACACTTAGGCAACCAACACTTTTCCTTAAACGGAAACTCTCTCATATTTTGAACAAAAATTTCTCCAAGGACATGCCAGTTATGTGGAAAGAAAATACAAATGTGCAGTACGTGTTGAATGCATATGCTGCAACATTATGTTGTACCTCGTATATGATGAAGATTGACAAATCTATGACAAATGCATTCAGAATAATACACAAAGAACATGAAACAATTCATATTGATGCCATACAAATGATACACACACTTGGAAATACATTGCTAAATCTTCAACAAATGTCTGGTCAACAAACAGTTCACATTGCACTTTCCTTGCCCGTCACTTGTAGTTCAAGAAAATGTGTCTTCATAAACACATCTCCTCTTGAAAAATGCACATTTGTGCTCAAACCACCGATTTTGCTGCAACAAGAGCTTGACAATTCATAGGACGTCATATGTCTCTCTATTATGGATTATTACATCCAATGTCCATCTCCTATTAGGCATATCTGCTTAGTAGAATTCGTATCACATTACAAAAAAAGTGGTGAACCCATATCAAAAAGAAAAAAACCCTCTGTCATACGGTTTGTCAAATACAATAAACATTGTGACTATGAAAACTATTGTAGAGAAAAAATGTTGTTGTACATTCCGTTCGATGAATACGAAGAGACATTAATACATAACTTCTCTACATGGGAGGCTGCATATGTTGCGTCTGAGACTATGTGCACATCAATGAAGTTAGATTTACCTACAATGTTAATCCAACATGGGGTGATCTAGAAGTTGCAGTTAATGAACTAGAAAACCCTGGAAATCATGATGACACATTCAGAAACCCAAAAACAATCAGAACTCCTTCTGAGTCCTATGACTTACAAAGGGATTTGCCTTGTCCTCCAACGGCTGGAAGTGAAAAATGTATCAATCTTGGTTTTCAAGTTACAAAACATCCTTTCCTAATTGAAAATAATGAATACCAAAGAATAATATGTTTGTTGAATCACGAACAACAAACAATTGTAAAGAACATTGCTCTTAAAAAATGCTTGAACATGAACAATCTTGTGCACGTGTTCCTTACAAGTGGAGTAGGAACAGGAAAAAACATTCATAATGAAATAATTGTTCCAAATGCTTATACGAATCTATGATTCAAACAATTCCTCTTATCCTATGAAACCAAAAAGCCTAAAAGTTGCATACACAGGAAAATATGCATACAATTGTGGTGGAACAACAGTCCACTCTGCATTTTTAATGCCTTTTAACAAGTCACAATTTCTTCCACTTAGCAAGGAAATGTTGGATAGATTGTCTAATATTTATGAGGAACTCCAACTTGTCTTTATAGATGAAGCATGTTTGATTGGGTGTCATTTCTTTTATTCCATTGAAAGACGACTAAGAATCATAAAACATGTGCAGACAAAATACTTTGGAAACATTGACATGATATTCTGTGGGTATCTTTACCAGGCACAACCCATCCAAGATTCTTTGATATTTGAACAACCTACCCTTAACATGGAAACAATCACCCATGACATCTGGAGAGCCAATATTAAATTCTTTTAGTTGCATACTACAATGCACCAAACAGATGAAACATTCATTGCAATTTTGAATAGAATGTGCACAAACAGCCAAACACATGATGACTTGACCTATATCAATTTGAGGTTCTTATGGAATGTACCAACAAACCCAATGTTCCCTTACCTGTTCTACATAAATAAGGATGTTGCAAAGCATAACAGCCACATGCTGTCGCTCATGCCTGGCAATGATATCATCATCAATTCCATTGACCTGGAAGAAGACAACCATGGAAATGTGCCACATCATGAACATTCAGTAACTTTACCTTTGCAGCTTGTCCTCAAATTAGAAATGTTGGTTGAAATATATGCCTGCAACTATGATTCACAGGATGACTTGGTGAATGGTGCAGATGGAATACTAAAAGGCTATACCAAGATAAAAAAAGTGGATGTCCTTTGGATTAAGTTCCATGAACCAGATATAGGTAAGCAACAAGAAAACAAGTTGTATTGTTTATATAATTCAAACACTGGAAGCGATTGGACACTTATTTTGCGAATATCGAAGCCAATATCAACATCAAAAAAGACAGGTCGACTGAAGATTTGAAAACAATTTCTGATTAAACTTGCATGTGCACGTACAGTCCACATATCAGAAGGACTAACACTTGATAATGTTGCATTTCAGCTTGTTGGAATTCAGATACATGGAGTTGTATACATAGCATTGTCCCGTGTCAGAAACATAGACTCATTATATTTACTAAGTCCTCTCACAAAAGATAACTTCAAAGTGAAACCAAAAGTTGATATTGAAATGGAATGACTGAGAACCATCGTAAAATGGAAACTTCCTTATGATTACGGATCCATACAAACAAATTCATCTGTATGAATTCTCTCACTTAACATACACAGCTTAAATGCACACATGGATGATATACTGAATGACTATGATATAATGCAATATGATATTCTATGCTTGCAAGAAACACACATGGAATTATACATGCAGAAAAAAAAATTCCCAAATCACAATTGCATATCAAGTTACATTACACATGGGGTAATGATACTAGTGAAGAAACATGTACCGATTTTGGACCATATACATATCGAAGAAAAGAATGTTAAACTGGTGCTTGAATTTTTTTTTTTCCAATGGAACAGAAGTTGCAATATTAAATCTGTATGATGCTCCCCATGTAGCAGTTTCCAACATAGTGCATGTTATTTCCAATGCATTGGCTCATTTCCATATGAACGAACCCATTTTACTTGTAGGAGACTTCAATATTGATATGCTACAAACTACTGGCAGAACAAAAGAGTTGGAAAACTACATGTGAAAATACAGTCTCCACTTTCTTTTGAACAACACATGACATCTGCAAAATGGACTTCTTGACCATGTTTGGTCCAATGTGCCCATTCCTCAATATAGTATGTTTCTCTTAGACACATATTGGTCTGATCACGATACGATTCATATTGCACTTGAATTATGACATATACATCAAACTTATTGAAAACTCATATTTCTATGTTTCAAAGCATATCTGTATCCCTTATTCCTACACACATATTTCTAGTGAGCATATAGACGATGTTCTACTCGAATTATAAAATATACATTGTGCAAAAAAAGAAAAAAAAAAGGTACATCCTCCCAAAAACTATTTGTGACTCTATTCATCTTATTCTATTTTTTTTTGTATATGTACATAGTAGTTGCCTTTTTCTTAACATCTAAGCTTATGTTCATATCCATTTTTCTTTGTACTTTTGTTGATAGAAACAGACAAGAAAACTAGACGACGCAAAGAACTCCTACCCAGATATGTAGACCAATCAATGCAAAGGTGAATTCTTTTTCTTCCCGTGTTCCATAGTAAACAGTTTTTCGTTTACTTTCTCTGTGTTTGTCAAACTTGTTTGCAGCTATGTTTTTTTTTTTTTTTTGCACGTAGAGGTTGCTACCCTGCATGTCTTCCATTTAGCAGATGCAAAGTTGATCCAGCCAGCCTGCAAGTACACTTGTCAATTTGTATATCGCACAACTATGATGTCTATTTGCAGGAAACAGAACATTAGAGGAAGAATGTGCATCCCGCAAGAGCGCGATCCAAATAAGTGGCTAGGTATGGAATAAAGGATATGTGCATATTTGCTATGTAGTGCTCATTTGTGGGAGCGCGCCAACACTGGATTCTGTCAATTTGTATATCACATAAATCAATAGAAGTAGAATGTTCATCTTGCCAGCTCGCAAATTCGCTTGTCAGTTGACAAATGTTGAGTCGGCCAGCCCACAAATCTGCTTGTCAATTTATTATCCTAAGATATTTGTAAGGCACCAAAGAATAGAGGCCCATTTTTAAACCTAGCAGTTGAAGAACCCGTGATCCAAAAGCCATACATGGTCTATAAAATCTCAGCCAGCCTGCAAGTCCGCTTGTCAATTTGTATATCATGGAATTATATGTGCTATTTGTAGAACACAGAACAATAAAGGGATTTTGTTTTACCATTCCCACCTGAGAACCAGCAAGTACGGAATGCGATATGGGTACATGGTGTATATAATCTCATGTCAATACTTTATAAAGGTACATATTTAGTTTTGCCTCATTTCTACACACACTGATCTAGTAACCATAGAGTTGGTGTTGCACATGAATTATGAAATATGCATTAGGAGTCGGACGGAGCCAAGTCTGCGATCCAAATGAGTGGATAAATATGGAATAAGGGATCTATGCATATTTGGTATGTATTTTTCATTTCTGGGAGCCCGCCAACCTTGGAGTAGAATGTTGAGCTGACCAACCTACAAATCCGCTTGTCAGTTTATTATCATAAGCTATTTGTAAGTCACCAGGCAATAGAGACCTGTTTTTTACCCCACCAGCACGAGAACGCACGATCTAGAAACTATGTATGGTATATAAAGTGTCAACCAACCCGCAAGTCTACTTGTGTATTTGTATACCGCGGAACTGTGTGTGTTATTTGTAGAACACTAGACAATAGAGGCATTTTTTTTGAGCCCACCCACCTGAGAACCTGCGATCCCGAAAGTGGAAAAGAATGGAATGACATATCCATACATGCTCTATAAAATCTCATGTCCATACTTTATGAACGTACATTTTTAGTTTTTCCTTGTTTCTACACATACTATCTGGTAACCGCAAAGTTGTTATTGCACATGAATTATGAAATATGCACTGGGATTTGAACCGAGACCTTTGGTTTGGTTAGCTGAACAATTCTAATTCATGCAGTTTCAACATTGAACACTTAGCAGTTTCACCGTGCACTTTTAGACTTGGCGATTCCTTCCTTTCTTTCTCTTCCCCGTGCCCATCACCTTCGCATGTGTGAATAATAAGAAATAATCTTTATGTATATATGTGTGTGTGTGTGTGTGTGTGTGTGTGTGTGTGTCTTCTTTCTAAATATTTAATGCTAACAAGTCATCATGCATACACCATCTAATCTGCCATTCATGCATGCAAGGCTCGAGAAGTTCTGCCATCAATGCAATTTTTGCGAGGGATTTTCTTATCCCTTCCCAGTCTTAATTTCAAATGCCATGGAATGTCATTCGCACGCCGCCATCTTGCTTCCTTCATGAAACCTCCAATCCTTAAATGTTCTTCATCGTAAATTTCACCTTCGCACTTCTAAGTATGCAATAATTAAGCTTTACTTCTAACAAGTCATCATACAAAACACATAGATATTGTCATTAATGAGGAGATTTTTCATTCGCACGCATTGAATAAATGTTTCTTGGGGGGTTATATTGTCCTCTCAATTTCTTTATTTCAAGCAGAGTCTGGAGCAAACCAACATTTTCATAAAGTACTGGAACCATCTCTACAATAGTTTTGTAGAGATACAGTGAACATCTTCCTCATGAGCTTCTCGTGCAGAAATTTACAGTGAAAAAATGGATCTTGATGTTGATTTGGAAAGCATATTTTGTAACCTTGATCATCCAAGAGACGCAGTTTATCATACTTGCTCAATGGACATGGTTGATACCCTAATTTTTTTATGAAGATGAATCCTTCGTATTCCAGAGTGTTGTTTTTGAGTCCGAATAAAAAAAAAAAAAATTGAAAAAAGAGATGTAAAAAATAAGAAAAGAAAACATCATTCAAAACTTGACCTTGCATGCAGGAGTCCCAAATATCTCAACTTCACATAGAAACCAAAGATTCTCTTCATGATTTCATTGGATTCATTGAAGCCGAAAATGCCAGGATAAAGAACCGGATTAAGGAAATAGAGGAAGCTTTGTTTCCTATGCCATTGATTCACAGTTCTTTGGGAATAGCCATGTCTGCTACTACATGCACCCCTCCAACAAATCTAAAAGGGTCCTCCAGCTTCCTCGCATCCTGTAGAGGATATGTCAAGAAAAATATCAACAAAAGAATGGAACTGATTACTAAGGCCTGGGAAATATCACAGAATATGGATTCCCTGGGGAGCAGGGCAGATAACTTGTTGCTACATCTGCAGACATATTTAAAAAATGAAGAAACTTTCTATTTTCACATGGTCATACCTTTTACCTTTCATGTCAACAACATGCCAGAGACAAGAATAAGACAACATGGTCTCCCTTCCAATACATGACTCACTCAATTAGAAGCATGATGGAAAGAGAAAGTGAAGAACTTGTATCTTATCGTCCAATTATGTGAGAAAGCAATATCAAGGAAAGAAGCATTATTCACAAAGCTCACCAAAATAGACTTAGCAGGAAAGACAAATGGCTTCTAGAACCCCAATGTAATCCTCAAATTACTGGCCTCAACCAAGCAAGATTTTGATAAACAAGTTGATAATTTGAAGGCCTTGTCTTTAGAAAAGAATTATAGGATTATTGAATATCATGAAGAAGAGGTGGACAACTGGCTAGATCGGTATTCGGTACAGAATGGAGACATTCATGAAGCTCTGTGTAAACTTTCAATTGATCTAAGCAAATTAGAAAATGAAGTTTTCGACATTAAAATCTGCAATGACATCAACGTCACCCCCTTGAGAAGCTATATTGAAGAGAGCTTGAACTGGGTCACCGATGAAATCCAATAGGGAAATGCATAGTTCTTTCTTTATCAATCCAATTATTCCAACTTTTATGAGTAGAAATCTATAGCCAATAAATGTTATTCCCATTTCTACTTTTCAAGTATTACATTGTACCATGTCCAACTTCTTTCCACAGTCCTATTTGCTGTACATATTTATGTTATGGTCCGTGGGAGCCCCAATCCCAGTGTATATGAAAAGAACATTTACATTTCCATTTACAAACTATTTATTTTTTCATATATTCCAAATAAAATTATTCTTTTTTCCCCTTATATATTTACGTGTTCCTATATTTTTATCTTCAGCTATGCTGAATGTGAATTCATTATGTTTATTTTATCTCAGTTCTTTTTTTTTCCTATACATATTTTCTCTGGCTTGGTCATTTTTAAAATACAGTATGAAATAAATCACTGACTCAAATTTGAGATATCGTATTTGATATATATATATATATAAATATATACATGTTCCTTTAAATTTCCAGGAATATGTAACACGTTTCATTATTTTTTATATAAATGTCATAAAATTGTGTTCAATACTTTTTTTGTACTCAAACCTGTAGAGAGTATGTCATTTCTTACATCTTGACCACCTGTCCTTCGTACTTTTGCCACAAAGGCCCTTAAAATTAAAATAGTCTGCAAGTCTGCTTGTCAATTTGTATATCACTGAACAACAAAAGTGCTCTTCGTAGGCCATGAAACAACAAAAAAACAATTTTTAGTCCACCAGCTCCACAACCCGCGATCCAAAAACTAACTAAGTATCGAATTAGGGTTTCGTGCAAGTATGGAATGAGGGCTATCTGCATGCTCTATAAAATCTCATCCCCATAATTTATAAAAGTACATATTTAATATGTATAAAAGTAAATATCTACTTTAAAAAATTGCATATTTCCTATGTATAGTTTATGCTCTCCAGGAACCTATAATTTGATACATTCCAATTTTTTGTATCCACGAGCCCCTGTTTTAAAGAAAACTAATTCGGGAATGCTATTTATTTGGTCCTTTTCCCCACCGCCCTATGTAACAGACAAAGGCACTATATTTTTTGTTCTTTTGTCTACCACCATATGTAAAACCTATGAAAAGAAAACTAATTCACCAATGCTAAATTTTTGGGACACAAGCCCCTTAAAATTGAAATAGTCTACAGATCCCATTGTCAATTTTTATATCACATAACTCTCGATGCTATTTGCAACACATGGAACACCAAAAGCTCTATTTTCAGGTCCCCAGCCCGAGAACCCGCGATCCAAAAATTGGCTAAGTATCGAATGAGGGTTTCGTCCATGCTCTAATTTGGGAATGGTCTCCATGAACCTATAATTTCATAAATTCTAATTTATTGTGTGGATGAGTCCCTGTTTTAAAGAATAATTTATGCTCTCCAAGAACCTATAATTTGATACATTTCCATTTCATGTATCCACGAGCCTCTGTTTTAAAGAAAACTAATTTGGGAATCCTATTTAGTTGGTCCTTTTCTCCACCGCCCTATGTAATAGACATTGACACTATATTCTTTGTGATTTTGTCCACCACTGTGTTTAAAACCTATGTAAAGAAAACTAATTTGCGAATGCTAAATTTTTGGGACACGAGCCCCTTAAAATTTAAATAGTCCGTAGGTCCCATTGACAATTTGTATATCACAAAACTCTCGGTGCTATTTGCAGGACATGGAACAAAAGAATCCCAGTTTTCAAGTCGCCATCCCGAGTACCTGCGATCCAAAAACTGGCTAAGTATCGAATGAGTGTTCCGTCCATGCTCTAATTTGGAAATGCTAGTTTTTTTTCTGCTTTTATGTGTTCCTAGATTTTTATAGACAGTATGTATAGACAATTACCTATTTTCTATGTACAGTTTATGGTCTTAAAGAAATCGGGAATGCTATTTATTTGGTCCTTTTGTCGACCGCCCTACGTACCAGACATTGGTACTATACTTTTTGTCTGTTTCTCCACCAGTGTATGTAAAACCTATGTAAAGAAAACTAATTCATGAATGCTAAATTTTTTTAACACAAGCCCCTTAAAATTCAAATAGTCCACAAGTCCGATTTTCAATTTGAATATCGCGGAACTGTCAGTGCTATTTGTAGGACACAGAACAACAAAATCTCGCTTTTTAGGTCCCCAACCCGAGAACCCATGATCCAAAACTAGGCTAAGTCAATAACCCACTCTTTTAAAGAAAACTAATTTGGGAAGGCTATTTTTTTCATACTTATGTTCACCAGCCTATGTAACAGATGTCAGTACTATTTTTTCTTCTTTTTTTGTCCACCAGCATATGTAAAAAGGAAAACTAATTCACGAATGCTAAACTTGTTTTAATTAATTGTAAATGATTTTATTGATAGAAAAAATAAGTTATTGAGTTTATTATTTTAATTTGGTTATTCGACACGAGCCCCTTCAAATTCAAATACTCTGCAAGTCTGATTGTCAATGTGTATATCGCGGAACTCTAGGTGCTACCTATAGGACATGGAACAACAAAATACCGCTTTTCAGGTCCCCAACCTGAGAACACGTGATCCAAAAACCAGCTAAGTCAAGAACCCACTCTTTTAAAGAAAACTAATTCAGAAATGCTATTTTTTTCATACTTATGTTCAACAGGCTATGGAACAGACCTCAGTACTATTTTTTAATTTTTTTTTGTCCACCAGCATATGTAAAAAGGAAAACTAATTTTGATAGAAAAATAAGTTATTGAATTTATTATTTCAATTTGGTTATTCGACATGAGCCCCTTGAAATTCAAATACTCCGCAAGTTCGATTGTCAATATGTATATCACGGAACTGTAGGTGTTATTTGTAGACCACAGAAAATTAGAAACCCAATTTTTAGCCCCCCAGTCTGAGAACCCACGATCCAAAAATTCAAATAGTCCACAAAACAACTTTTCAATTTGTATATCGCAGAGCTCTTGGTGCTATTTGTAGGGCACAGAACAAAAGAAGCCCATTTTTTAGCCCGCAACCCCGATAACCTGGAATGAAGCCTCCGTGCATGCTCTATATATCTACTTAATCAAATTACATATTTGATTTATGTAGGCCACGGAACAACAAAAGCCCAATTTTCATCCCAATTACATATTTGATTTTCAGCTCGCCAACCCGAGAACCCACGATCCAAAAATTCAAATAGTTCGCAAGATCGCTTGTCAATTTGTATATCACAAAAGTCTCAGTGCTATTTGTAAGCCACCCAACAACAAAAGCCCAATTTTCATCCCAGCACCCCAACAACCCAAAATCAAGATTCCGTCCATGTACTTTATAAAATTACAAATTTCATATGTATAATTTATGCTATCGAGGAACCTATAACTTGATAAATTTCAATTTCTTTTGTATCCAGCAACCCTTGTTTTAAATAAAACTAATTCATGAATTAGTATGTCAATTTGTATGTCAAGTATCATTCGTGAACCTATGTCAATTTTGCACCAAACACTTCTCCACGAACCTATATAATAGACGTTACTACTATTTTTTTTGTTTTTTGCTTTGGGCCTTTAAAATTCTAATAGTTCACAAGTCTGATTTTCAATTTGTATATCACTGAACTATCGATGCTTTTTGTAGGGCACAGAAGAACAGAAGCCCAATTTTGAGCTTGACATCCCGAGAACCCGCCATCCAAAAACTCGATAAGTATTGAATGAGGGCTCCTCTTTGTAAAATTACATATTTTGTGTATAAATTATGCTGTCTGGGAACCTTTAATTTCATTAATTAGAATTTCTATTGTCTCCACGATCCCCTCTTTTAAAGAAAATAAGCCATGAATGTTCATTTGTTTTGTTCTTTTTGTCAACAAACCTATGTAATAGACATTACCACTATTTTTTCTGGCTTTTGCCCACGTACCCATGTACTTCAACTTCCTTCCCACATGTTTCATGACTTTAAATTCATCTGTCTTGAGGCATGGTGCCATTACTCTTAGTGCACCCTTCTCTTCCTCCACATCCTTTCGACGAACCTTGCTGGGCCTTTACTCTGCATGTGCGGCCATTTATAGAACCTCACCTGCTCCCAGACCTATTTCAATTGCTCTAGCGACTCCAGATGGCCTATTATTTCCTAGTTTTTCTTCTTAGAGATCGACTGTGACATCCCAAAAAATAAAATAGTTTTGAAATTTAAAATTGCTGGAAAATTATTCTGTTTTTAGTAAATTCGATTTTTTTTAATTTTTTCTATTTATTGCAATTCTGAATTTCGAATTTGGTAATTGTAATTAATTATTTTGATTGTTGGGCAGAGACCTAATTTGACCCAACTAACTATTTGACTATGACACTTGTATGGAAACAAAATATTTTATATATATTATAGGAGGACAAATGGAACAACCATGTTAAATTTAGCTGACCATGACTCCATGAGTGGGGAACATGTTGGAACTACCTCTGGGATGATTATTACAAGTGGAAAATCAGTGATTTGGCCATTGGTAGCCCCCGAAAATATGGGATTTAGAAAGATGCGAAAATTTCCAAGGGAGGGAAAAGACCTAGGCAAATGATAAATAGCATATGAGAGGAGGCAGGACGCTACAAAGTATGTTGGGAAAGGAGACTTTTGATTTACTTGTTGTTATGAACACTGCTTGAGTGTGAGGCAGGGGAAAATTGTTGGAGCTGTAGGACATATATGAAGCGAATCTTTTCCAATTTTTCCCTCATGGATTCATGGTTAGGCTAGAGGGTGAATCCGGCAAGTAGTTTGACTGCCCTGTTCTATAGCTGGGAGGAACGTGGTTGTTCCCTTTGTCTTTCAACGTATTATTTCAGATATGTTATTCCTATCCCTTCTCTGGATGAATGTTAAATGGTTACATACTTGATAGAATGTATCTATTAGAAATAATATTAAGGATGAAAGATCGAATGCATCCTATTGCAAACTTAGGAATTGCTAGAATGTCTCTCTACTAGTTCGGAATGGATTATCTTTGCTGCATCTCATTACTGTTATGAATACTAGTTCCCGAAAGTATACTAGCTGGAAGGATATGACT